>JAANDG010000313.1:0-115000 GCA_036852015.1 Pelodera strongyloides
ACGATGCTAGAATTCCTCAAGGACTTCGATAAAACGCATGAAGAAGATTACGCCAACTTACTCCTTTGACAACATCTTTGTCATTTTTCCCTGCCCCAGCTGCCTGGTTCATATTCATGGATTACCCTGCAACAAAAAGAGGGAATGCAATTGCGCTCTTCTAGCATTTTCCTTGGAGAAACAAAACAAGAATGCCAGATTTTAAAATTGTGTTGACAAGGAGATTCACAAAAAAATTATCGACGGCAATATTTAAACATCACAGTGGATTATTTCAACAGGGTCACGATCTAAACTTGGAAAAATGAACGATAAACAAAACAAATCAGGAGATAAACTGAGCAGTCGGATAATTAAAACTCATTTTCTGCATAAACGTATGTGCCAAAAACGTAACGAAATTCTGCGCTGCCTGACTATTTACAGGCTAAATTGCATCTACTTCGCTTTTTTTAATTGCGAATTATATTACTGTATTTCACGCAAAGGTGTGCAAAAAGCTCACAAGTTGATGAATCGTGAATACAATAAAAGCTTTAACGGCGTAAAACAATCGAATACGGCGTAAAACAATCGAATATTTGGCATACACTGGACTCATTAGAGTATTACCCTAAACTACGCAATTTGTCCAACTCGAATGCGCCCTAAACGTGACAAAAACATTAACTATGTTTACAGCAACGAAAGTAGAAGTTTTGATGGCAAGTTCACAACTAAGACGGCTACAGCCTATGGGACATTTTGCAAGGCGTTCGATTCGGTGTTCGCACCGGCGTACACGCACACGATACTAGTTATGATTATGAACAACGCACACGTACACGCAATTTAAAGTCATAATTATTATTAAACAGCAAATAATAGTTATGAACAAAGCATGAATAAAACCGCAACTGTTTTATTTGCTTTGCGCGGCGCCAGTAAAAATAAATAAAATTTAACTAGGGACATTTTGGCAATGTTGCCTGCGCCACACGCGGTGCAGGCAATAGTGCCATTACCCGCCACTACAAATAGTGTCGCAGTACCGTACAAGAAGCTATACACCAGGCGACCAGTTTCGGTAATACCTCAAGAGGAAAGGTGCATGCACAGTGCACAACAGTTGGGGTTTCAATTCTTTTTTGGGCAGGAACATTTGTTATGATCTTTTTTGTCGTTTTCATCTGTTTTTAGTGTTGTTATGCACGCAAGTTATTGGAAACACTTCTTTAGTTGGCAGGAGCAGGCATGGCGCGGACACTCCATTCTTCGGCTGCCCAGTGTCGTGAGTTTGTACGTGAGTGTTTTCTAGAGTTCATCATGCAAAACATGATCAATTTCTACATAATGTTCTCTAATATTTCTTTTCTAGGTGAGTGTCGGAGAAGCACTTGACTCGATTGAAGCTTCCGAGTCTGTATTGGATAAAAGTGAGAGGTGGTGGGAGCTGAAAGGTCTGATTTATTTCTTCTTTTCTTTGTTTGTTTTCCACCGTTCTTTCATACATGTTATTAGATTGAGCAGTGTGAGGAAGATTGTATTCTAGGCATCCAGTGCGCCGTCACACAAACGGGAGACACGACAGATTGAGAATTTTGCTGTCAAAGCCTCCACAAAGATTCCCTTACGGTAATCCCTTACTTCATCTATGTTATTTTATCATTTCTGTTTTTAAGCTTCCATCCACCGCATGCAATGCCCATTAGTTCTCTTACAGTGTTTTGAAACGCGGGTTGGATGACACATCAAACAGGAGCCAACGAACTTGTTTGGTATAACTGCTACAACATGTCGGATGAGGATGTATGATGCACGACTGTGTTTGTAGGTTATTTATTTTATTAGACTGTTACTTCTATAAACTTGGTTCCTTTATTAACGGTTCATTTTTTTTACAGCATTCCAGGGTTCACTTCACTGAGAACGCTCAACTCTACGTAAGAAGAGGAGAGAGCGCCCTTCCGGTCTAACACTCGGCGACTTCACGTGCTTCGCTACAACTGGTGAAGCCATATAGCTGTTTTAAGAGGTATTTTAATAACATTTTTTGTATTTGTACATTATATATTTCTGTGTGGTGTGGTATGTTTCACTGATTTCACTCCTTCAGCTTGTGACGTCGAAGGAGATGTCCAGCCAGTGCGGTCTCCGGAAACCAGAAGAGGAGAAGACATTCAGTAAACTGCTAGAAATCAGTGGCTTCAGAAGCCTTATCAAGGGTGGGTTCTTCCTAAGGAATGAGTAATGAAAAGTGCGACCTTTGAAAAAAACTTGCAACAGCCTAAATCGTTTATTGTTTGATGATTTTCCATGTTCCGTTCAGAATTGATGGAACCAGTACCAAACAAGAATTACGCTGGAAAGGACGCCTCTCAAACACAATCTCTCTGAAGATGGATTTCTCAGGTAATGTAAAATTGCTCATTATATTGGACTTTTCTGTAGACTTTCCCCATATGATCTATTATTATATCTCAATTTATTACGCCTTTACATTCAGAGTGTTGTCGAAACGAGTCACTGCCGTCCAGAAAGAGAAAGCAGACAAGGCCTGTGATCTATGGTCTTGATCCCGAAAGTTGAAGCTGTCGCTGACTGATCATGGCTATACATCTCACAGGTCACATTATAGATGTGGTTATTACGGATTCGCCAGTTGTAACGTTGTTCTCTATTTTTGTAATAATAAGCATCCTCCTTCCTACTCCTGTAATTAAGCCCACAAATGCATGCCAATTTCACTCACTGAAGTCACTGCACACTGCGCAAAAAACTCAGTAAGCTTCATTTCCCTTTAGTTTTTTCCTTTTTTGGTATTCTCTCCAACATTAACTTCTCTTATTTTCAAATATATCTGAGCTGCTTGGCTGTACCCTAGATCATGTATTTTTTCCGTGATTTCTTTACTCCTCTCGAGCTTTTGTTGTTTTCTAAAGCACCTGTTATCCACATCTATTGCTGTTTTGATAATCATTAGTTTTTTCATTTGTGTTCTGATTTTCGTTTAATCTATCGTACACATTGTATGTACTAGGCTACTAGGTTACCATTTAATTTGCTAATTGTTTCTCCTCGATATACTCTGAATTATTCCTGAACCCTCACCAGTTTATGTAACCTACTTACTTCCCTGCATGTCTTTACTATTGTGTCCACACTCGTCGCATTTTTTTTGTACCCTCTATATTCCTTTCCATTGTTATATTTATATATTTATAACTTAGTTTGTGTTTATAAGTTAGATTTTGTGCCTTATGCATCTTTTCGATTGTTCTTAAGTATTCATTCATTTAATATATTTAACTTTATTACATTTTATAAATAAATACTGAATGAAACGTTGTATTTTGTATTGGTGTACTTTTTCAGGTCGGAGGGGGGGGGGGTGCAGGTGGTGGAGGGTGTGCTCTAAAAACAAGGTAAGCTACCGTAGTCGGCAGCCTACTGGCGCCGGCAATATTGCGAAAATATGAGAAACGGCGACGGGGCATATCCGAGCGCCGGCAACATTGCCCCGTAAAGGGGCTGGCAACATTGCCAAAATGTCCCTAGTAATGCGTAATATTACAGTAAGTTAGTGTACTGAACCAATGTACTGTAGTATCGTGTGCGTGTACGCCGGTGTGAACACCACAGAAGGGCCGGAGCACAGACTTCGCACAGGGCCAGCACGAAGTACGCACAGAAATCGCACACGTGTGCGCACAAACGAGATTTCTGTGCTAAACCTGTGCGATTTTTGTGCTGGCCCTGTGCGATTTCTGTGCAGCGGCTTTCCATGACACCGAATCGAACGCCTTGCAAAATGTCTCATAGGATGTAGCCGTCTTAGTTGTCATTTTTCTATATTATTTTTTGTTTGCTACTTTTGTCTGAAACAAGAGGTTTGGGTTTTGGCCTGAAGTTTGATTTCTATTTAAATCGCTGTTATGAGTGTTGCAAAAATCGCTTTTTTTGTATATGAAGGCGTTTCAGCCCGTGTTTTTCATGGAACAATGGTTTGTGCCAATTGATCACTCGGTATCGGACGTACGAATGGATCATGGATATGATTTTTACCGATTTTGCGGGTTCGCGAATGGTACATCATGGCGGACAAAGTAAGTCGTCCGTGGTCATCGAAATATTCTTGCTTATAATGCTCTGCGTACGAGTGATTCTATCTATATTTGTTTTCCGCTTTGTGCTTTTTCACCCTATTTATGTTTTAGGTACTTTCTGGACGAGTCAACGATGACCCTCACTCCATGTGGCGAGTTGGCCATCATCCTTCCGCAGACCATCGCCTTCTTGTTTGTGTTGATCATCAATGTCTTCATGATACCGGTACCGTTTGTTTGATCCTCTCATTTGTTAGCTTCAGGATTTCCCCTCATTTCGTAACTCTGACTATGTTATATCGATCCATTCTGCATTGAGGTCGCGTTATGCTATGTTGTGGTCATTTTTATCCGCTCTCGGCATCGTGTGTAATTCGTTATTTTGACGATTACGTATTGATTGAAATTATCATTTCTAGCGTGGATTTCCTCGTATCGACATACCACGAGTACGCAGTGTGCTTCGATGGAAGGCTTTTCTCTCCTTCGTGACCGTTCTTCTCTTGATTGCTATGGTCGTTGAAGGAGTTATACCAGGAAAAAGGTAATTTCATATCAATTATGTGTCTCCCTCATTTAAAAGAACAATTTTGCTATGTGGTGAACCGTTTTCTCGAGATTGAACCTGGGAAATGCAAAGAGATTTGTCGTACTGCAGTAATTTAAATTTTCACGATTCGATTTTATTGTTCATAAAGCACATAGTTGTTTAGTTGCATATGTAATGTGCAATTGCAGACTGATGCCTGACTCTTGTGTAAAATTTAAAATTCGAGTTCTTTTGTATTCTCTTCTCTGTACTTAACTGCCCCTGATTTCTAGAGTGAAGTCGGCGATTGCAATCGAGTATGCGATTATGGCAATTGTTTGGGGATTTACGACCATTTTCTGGAGTACTGCCGTATATAATAAGAGGTATTTTTTTAGGTAAAATTGAAGAATACTACCCCACTGAAGTATACTACCCAAATTTGAAATATACTACCCCATTTGTATGGGGGTAGCATTTTGTAAGGTAAAAAATACTACCCCAACCCGAAGAATACTACCCCATTTGACATTTTATTACCCCAGTCAATGGGGTAGTATTTTTCAGTATTGGGGTAATGATCTTCAATGATGGGGTAGTCATCTTCAATGGGGGGTAGTCATCTTCCAACCCTAGGTAATCTTGAATTACACTACCCCCCACATGTTAAAATACTACCCCTTTTGCAAAATATTACCCCCCCCATTGACTTTTACTACCCCCGTGGGGAATATTACAAAATACTACCCTTGAATATGACCCCACAATTGAAGATTGACTACCCCACATTGAATATGACTACCCCACCATGAAGATGACTACCCCATATTGAAGATGCTACCCCACTATTGAATATGACTACCCCATCAATTGAATATGACTACCCCATCAATTGAATAACCCCAATTGAATATGACTACCCCACCATTGAATATGACTACCCCACTATTGAATATGACTACCCCACCTTCCAACGTAAATAAAAACAACCGCGAAATCAAAAAAACACACACATACATCGCCGAAAGTGAAACAGTCGAAAGCCCGTTCAAAAATAGGTAACTTACATTCATTTCGGTGAATTATTGTCGTAGGCAAAGCAAACGGGAGCACAACATAACTACGGCAGGCATTAGGTGAATACTGATAAAATCCAAAAGCACTCATCGCTTTTAAACAGAACTGATTTGCATGTATGCTAATTGACAGATGGTCATTATTCAGGAGAATTTTGTAAACGTTTCGATCTTTCTGCCAACATTTGAATTGGGGTAGTATTTTGTAAAATGGGGTAGTATTTTGTAAACACTGGGGGGTAGTATTTTGTAAAATGGGGGTAGTATTTTGCATGGGGTAGTATATTTAAAAAAGGGGTAGTATTCTTCAATCCAGGGGGTAGTATTCTTCAATTCTACCATTTTTTTATTGCTTAGTAGTACTACTTTTCCTTCTCGTTCAGTTTTGCGATTCTTTCAATAGGGTATATTTTTATGTATTGCCTAACACATATACTTCCTTACCAAATAAGGTTAATTAACCATTTAGCTGGGCTCGATGTCGAAGTTTGAACATTGCTGGATTTTTTGCTTCGAAGTGTTTCTTCCTTGTTTGCGTCAACCGCTGGATTATGTTCGGATTCGCCGACATTCGTACTTTACTTGCCTTCTCGGCGGCTCTAGTCCACATCACTTTATCGATTGTGAACGTTGTCGAGTGGAGAATTAAAAGGTAAGATTTCAATTATTTCTACCGAGCACATTGCCTAAATGTGACTTTAAAGCGAAATACCGGCCGGTTTTTGAAACGCATTGCGTACACCTGCTTTCTTATGCAGCATATGCAAATGAGCAAAAATTAGAATAAAAACTAGACCCCAATTAGACCCGACGTTGCATAAATGCATAGGAATGCAAGTACTTGAGATGCGTTTCAAAAACCGGCCGGTATTTCGCTTTAAACGGTGAGGTTTGATTCATCATAAGCAAGATATTGAATTCTACGTGGGCACTCGCCTGAAATATGATCTCTCATTCCTGTCCATTTTTGCATTTGTATACATACTGCGTAGTGCCATTCTTCATTTACTGAGTAACTGCGGGATGCCACAAGTAAGCAAAGTAAGCATAGGTATCTTTATATTTCTGATATTCTAAAATTGGTGCCCATTATTTGAACTGACACCTGATATATTCAGAAATTTGACCTTGGAGAGCCGGCTCGATCGATACCATTTGACAACCGATTACTCGCGATTAGATGACCATTCTGATGAAGGAGCTTCATTCTTTTCCAAGGTATGCTTCTGTATTTGTATGGTGATATGTATTAAGGATGAGAGGATGAGTTGAGTTAGCGCTGCTGATGAGCTGATGAAAATTTATTGATAATACTTGCACATAATAAAAACATTCACAACAAAAGACGGATCGCTAGAGCACAAGAGCACGCACAACGAACGTTGTTAATGAAAACCGCATGGCTACCTCTCAAGATAAAGTGCCTACAACTTACAACACCACCACGGCTTGCTCATTCTTACTTAATACAGTTTGAGAGATGAGACGCTATTTCCTTGATTATCGTTCACTTGTTATGGTTTATTCTTGTTCTATGTAAACATCCTTGAATTAACACTTTGCACATGATTTATATATCTCCATTCAGCTATTCTTCTGCTGGACGAATCAGCTCATTGCCAAGGGTGGACGCCATGAAATTGCAGAGGTATTTTCTTTTTTGCTCGGTATTATTTTCTTAAGCCTTTTCCAATGTGTAGTCTGTCACATAGTTAATGATTAAAATATGATACCACATTCTAATTCAGATTAATAGACATTGCCTCATTTGGAATTGTTTGAAAAAAATGACACTGACTCATGGCATATTTGTGACAGAGGGGTATTTTCATATCATTCCGAATTCCGATTGCTTGGTTTTCTTTTCAGCTTGATGATGTTTTCTGCCTACCGCCGTCACTGCGCGTCTCCACAATTGAACGACAGATGGTTGAGAACTCGCCTACTTTCTTTTCCGATGGACAACATTATTCGATCGCTAAGTAGGTTTATATGTTCTATGATTTGTTTTCGTCTTCGTATTCTCCTTCGTCATGTCGGCTCCTAACATAGGTCATTTCACCTATTTTTCAACAATAAGTAGAGAAGGAACAATACTATTTGTATTTGTCACCTGGTGAAAAACGGATTGAGATTCGTTTAGCACCACTTAGCAGCATGTTATCGTTAAAGGGACAGGCCCGCCCGTGAGAAAAAAGTTTTCCTCATATTACTTGCACTGAATGTCCGGAAGAAATATTGTTGTGGAAACCGCATTTCTTTACACCTAGAACTCGCAGAGTTATTCCCTGGCAAACTCGGCCAGGTACCGTAGCATCTGCTGGCCTTTTTTCTCGTGGACCTGTCCTCCCACCTGCAAAGTCGGTGTAACGGTTCATATTTGCGAGTTTTTGTTATTTACGTTCTGTGATTTTCAGGTCGCTGCTGTCGACATTTGGTGTCCAATACTTTTCACTGGGTTTATTGCGACTTTGCGGCGATGCTTTCACATTCGCTGGACCAATTTTGCTGCATTTACTCGTGACAACTTTTGAAGATCCGAATCCAAGGGTACGTTTGATAGCTGTCCTTTTTCATTATTGACCTGAGGCCATATTCACCACTCAATTCCCGGTCTTTTTCCACATTAGAATGCTAATTTCTGTCCCCAGGGACTCTATCGCCGAGGGAATCAGAGTGGTGATTATGGCCTCTGGGTCTAGGGGCTTATTTGTCAGATGATAGAAATTCATTGTCGATCAGTCGATCTGGTGTCTGTAAATTGTTGCTGAAGCTAGTCGAGGTCTAGTGTGATACCCAGGAGATTGACTTTGTTTTGTAAGAATTGGTCACACTTGTTGTTTGGGACTTATTAGGATGTTGAACTTCAACTAAGTTCCGACCTTATTTAGGACGACAGCTTAGTCTTTGCCTTGCTCATGACGCTCTGCTCACTTGCTTCATCACTCTTCTCGGCACACTTTAATTACTATGTGCAAAAGGTAAGATTCTACTAATTAAGTGGCTAAAAGCTAAAATTGACGAATTTATTTTGTCCTCGTTTGTACCTGGTTTAAAAGTACAGTTTTTTTGGTCCACAAAACGGGTAATATTGTGCATTCGGCGATAATTCTGGTGTTATCATGATTGGATTATTTCTTCTGTCGTTTGTTCCTTATGTGGACAAAGGAAAGATGAAGATAAAAAGCTAAGGGGCGGGGCAGTTGCAAGCGCTACGGATGGCGGTAGTCCCAGGTTCTGAACTCTGCCGGTAAACGGGTTAGTTTCTTGTTTCGCCCTTGATTTTGATTGTACTGGTTACTTGTACCGTATCGTTATTTCGGTGTTCAGATCTCACTAAAAGTCCGAGCCGCAGCGGTAACTGCCATATATGACAAGCTGATGCGTGTACCTCTTGTGGAAATGGGTCGATTTTCATCAGGTAAGGGTTAGAGTGTAAGCTTGAGTTTAAGTGTACAGTAAGGTAAGGCCAGTGTTCACCACGCATTGAAACGAAACAGCTAGGACATTTATGAAACCGTGGACGTGAGAATTCCGAACCTCGACGTTTCGTTTATCAAGTTGATGCCGCTGAGATGGTTTCTTCTAAACGAAGGTGTAGTATCGTACCGATCATCTCAGGTCATTTTTGTTCATGTCCGCGAGTTTCTCACTCGTAACTTTGCCATTCAATTCAGCATATTGTAGATTGTAGTTCAAATAATGGCATATTATAGGTCAAATAGTGGCATATATAAGTCAAAAATTGCATATTATAGGTCAAATAGTGGCATATATAAGTCAAAAATTGCATATTATAGGTTAAATAATGGCATGTTATAGGTCAAATAATGAACTTTATCTCAACGGATGTGGACCGCATTGTCAACTTTTGCAATTCGTTTCATGCCTTTTGGAGCCTGCCCGTGCAGTTAATCATCGCGTTGTATTTATTGCACAGAGAGGTTGGTTTCTTTAATTTCTTTATTATTCATCATTATCCATGAAATATTTTCATTTCTACCGAATATATTATTCGTCATACTATGAGTTCATCGTGTTTTAATTAAAGCGTGAGACAGACGGCTGCGAAACTTTTAGTGACTTGTAATATTCAAATTGGGGTTGAGTCATGACATGATTAATTAGTTAGAACCAGAACACATTTTTGTTTGTTGTTATAATGTAATCAACGGGAATTGGTTCGTTCGTTGGGGAATCATTCAGAAATGATCGGTACTAAGTATAGAGATACATTTTATACGTGGAGAACCATGGCAGCGCAATACGGAATTGTTCTAGGACTCTACAACATTTTGTAGATCATACGTTATCGGTTATGCGTAGGGACGCAAACGAACTTCGGTTAATTGCATTTTTTACAGGTGCATCTATGACGTTCTAGATTACATTAGATTACATTGTATCTTTATCTGTTAAGTAGTTAGTAGATTGGTTGCACTTTGCAGTTCGTTTTCTAGATCGGTATGGCTTTTATTGCGGGCGTTGCGGCTGCCGTTCTGCTGATTCCAATCAATAAAGTGATTACGAGTGCAATCGGTCGAATGAGTGAGAAGATGATGGCAGCGAAGGATGAACGAGTGAAGGTACTGTATGTTTGCGGAGAGCTTATTTACGAAAAGAGACTTACTTACGTAAGGTAGGAAAATGTATTTTTATTGGCAAATATTGGCTGGTATCTGGTATTGAGAACCAATCACTAGGTATCGATCAAGGGACCAAGGTCAGCTAAGTGCAGTGTTATGTATGTTAAATTTAGCAGGTTACCCGAAGGCGGAAATCGCGAAATACATTTTCGCGTTTAGCGTGTTGAATTTGGAGTTTGCGAAAGATGATAGAGAGAGGATAATCCTAATCACTTTCGCATATGATAACAGAAGCTGTTGTTTTCACAGACTATCTGAATTTATAGTTGGTAGGTTAATTAGATCTTTGAAGTATTTCCAACAGTTTATGTTTCAGATGACGACGGAAGTAATGCGCGGAATTCGATCGGTGAAGTTATCAGCATGGGAACCGTTCTTTTACGAGAAGATATCCAGCCTTAGGTATGCTTTGCCTTTTGCCCCTGGTTTTGCTTTGTTGTTAGTCAGCCTCAGGGTTCGGAGGTTGACATATATTGTGTTCTGTGTATGATATGTCTGAGTTGAGTTCCACTAGTCTTTACTCGAAGTTTGACTATTATCACTTATTATCACCATAGTAGATCACAGAGGCTATTAATAACTTTCAGGATTTTCAACTTTCATTATTTCCCTCTCCGACTGGCCGCTACCTCATAATTTTGAATCTTGAACTTATGATTTAGGGCGGAAGAGCTGCACTATCTACACGGTCGCAAGTATCTGGATGCGATTTGCGTATATTTGTGGGCGAGCGCTCCCCTGTTGATAACCATCTCAATTCTGGCTACTTATACTTTGGTGTTCCATGAGAAGCTTACGGCGGCAAAGGTTTGTGTCTTTGTGAAGTTATTTACGTGATCTGTTTATATTATAACGGGCTTAAGCTGGCAGGTTTACTTGGAAATTATTGTTTGTTGGACTGCAAGATGCTATGAATGTGACGTAAACGCTTGAATATAATGTGGTATCTATGAAACATGGGACATGGCGCTTTTTTACTTGGGCATTTCGAGTTGATCCGCGTGTGTGATTCTTTTTATTTGGACACAGTTTCATGATTCGTTGTATTACGAGTAAAAACCAACGTATTCTGAAGTTCGGGTTACTCGCCATCTCTAACAGTAAGAGCTAGCCCTCTATATTTTGCTTCCTTTTGAGATACTAAGACTAAAACGACGCATTGATTAAGAAATATTGATATTGCAGATCTTTACGTCTCTGGCTTTGGTCAACATCTTGATTATGCCACTGAATGCATTTCCGTGGGTTCTCAATGGATTGGTGGAGGCAATTGTATCGCTTAAGGTCGGTATTTATTTCACCTTTATGTACTTTATGACTTTATATGCGCATCTTATTGATGTAAGCATGTGATCATTTATTGCAATTAAATAGAATGCAGTTTACACATTTTATTGTGTATTGTGTCTCCTCTGACAATTATCGTGAGGTATATACCATAGTGAATGATGAGGAGGCGGGTTCTTAGCTTTTGTTGTGATCTAGAATGCTAACACACAAAAGGTAAACAATATCAGGTAGTAGTTATGTAAAATTTAAAACGATAAGTTAAATGTCATGTCTCTTACAAAAGTACACAAAAGGTAAACAATATCAGGTAGTAGTTATGTAAAATTTAAAACGATAAGTTAAATGTCATGTCTCTTACAAAAGTACAAACTACAAGTCGTTTGGAAAATTTGTTGTGTTCTAATGTATACAATTTGTATTGCAGCGTTTGGAATGGTTCTTCGGTTTACATGAGTTTGACATCACTGAGACGTACTGCCCATCTCCAGGTATTCTGTTACATTCAGTACAAGTACTAGGGAATTATTATCTAACTTGAATAGTTAGTATGTAAGCTAGAACTTATTAACACACATATGATGCATCCGAGTTCTGAGTCCGTGTCCGTGTCTGCCTTCCGTTATTGTATTACTCCTGACTTCCGAGGAGCTTTCCTCCGAGGCAGGGATAATAATTAATAATTTATTTTCAGATAGCAAGTTGAATTCATTTGGTAGTAGGTGATGTGTTCAATATGAGGAAAATCAAAGAAGAGAACACAATACAATACTATATGATTGTTCCAAATTTCAGCTGAGGATGTGCTCCTGGATGTGCGTGATGGTCGATTCTACTGGAGAGAGGGAGCGTTTGCAGTCAAGGGGATCAATTTCACGGGAAAGAAGGTAAGAGTGAAAAGGCTTCGCTTATGGCTTGGTGGGATTAGTTTTGCAAGTTCCATCATACCGTTTCCTTTCTTTCCTTTTTTTCTTTTACTTGTAGTTTGTAGTAGAACTTTTTCGGATTTGGTTTAAACCCTTCTCTCGAATCTTTTGTATACATCATGAGCAGATGAGTGTCATATTACCTTACTACAGTATCTTTAGATGAGAGTACATTGGTACATTCCTATTGTTTTGGGTCCGGTATTTAATTGTGAATAGAATAAATGTTATCTTTCATAATGCTTGAAGGTGCATTAGTAAAGTTAGTCATTGGAGTGTCGTGGGTACGGAGAGGTGAGAGATGGGTTTGCCAAATATTGATTAGTTTTGTTCAGGGTATGATAATTGGACTAAGTGGTGAAGTCGGATGTGGGAAGAGTACTCTCCTTTTGGGTCTTCTCGGCGAAACGAGAACTCAAGTTAGGAATCTAGGAGTGCAGTTAGTTTTTTTCTCCTTTTGACTACCTTTTGGGTTTTTTTGCGGCTTATTTTGACCGTTATACAGCGCCTGGTTTTGTGTATGACTTTTGACTTTCGTTTTCGATTGCATATATTGAACTACAATATATTGAAAAACACCTTTTTCAGTCAGCGAAGCATTTCGGAGGGAATTGCTTATGTTGGACAAACGCCGTGGCTTTCGAGAGGTTTACAGTTATTTCTTGTTTCTGGGGGTTTGATTAGTGGAACTGGTTTTTGTGTTGACGATAGTATGAACTGAACATTGGGAAGGACGAGACAGTGATCTGTAGTGTATATTGCTGCATATCCACTGAATGGTTTTAGGTACTGTACGTGATAATATACTGACAGGCCGTCCGTTCGACTCCGAGTATTACGATGCTGTGATAAAGGCCTGCTGTTTAGGCCCGGATATAAAGGTTTGATTTTGATGCGCGCTCTATTTGGTAGAATGATTAGAGAATGGTCTTGCCATTGGCTGTGTGCGCTGCGCGTAAGGACTTCATTGTTACATGTGTGGAGGCTCGTATGAACTATGAACGGAACTTTATTAAACATAATCACCATATTCTTTTATTTTAGAATATGCCCGGAGGTGATCAGTATGAAATTAGCGATGGCGGTGAGACTCTTAGCGGAGGACAGAGAGCTCGCTTAGCGTTGGCAAGAGCCCTTTATCAGGTACGCATCTGCCTTTGACTGTAATATCCAAGTCTTCGGCGCCTCTAAGTTTTTTATAATTCGTTTCCTGTTTGTTTTGAATAGTGAAATACGATGTGCTTTAACTGTGGTTTTCATCGGGAACTTTGCCGCAACTTTATGGATTTGTTTCTCCCATATGTTGCTTTTATTGAAATATTCTTTTAGGACAATTCGATCTATTTGCTGGACAACCCGTTCGCTTCACTGGACCGTAAGGTGTCGGCTACCATTTGGGCAGAGGCTATTGAAAAGATGCTAAAGGTCCTAGAACTTATCAGTGTTTATCGCTTGACTTGTGAACCTTATGAAGCCGCGTTCGAGTTGGGAAAAAGTTGGTGGAATTCCGGAATTTCCCCGTTCTAGATGGACGCGGAAACGTGCCAGGACAAGCAAAAATACCGTAGTGGAATCGTTGTGGGATTATATTTTTGACAACTGCAAGAGCCAAAAATGACGCTTGACCCCGACGGTTAGGGCTAAATAATGGAAAAACATTTACGTTTCCGGTGTCCCATCTCGAACGGTGGAATTTTTTTTTTCCCAACTCGAACGCGGCTTGACTTTCGTGTAACATAGCGATTTTTATGTCATGTCAGAGGTGAATTGAACCGGTTTCGGTTCTAAAATACTCCTCGATATATCGCGTTCTCTCTATAGCGAGTTGTGTACTGCATGGCGGAAATTAGGTTCTTATAGTAATTAATTTAGAAATTAGGTTTTTTCATTTTTCTACTGTATTGACTGTCTTGCCGTCTCGGAGGGCTTCTACGTTATACTTTTATTCCACTTTAGCTCAGAGGAAAGCTGGTGATCGTGTGCAGTGATGATGCACGTAAATTGGCCAGATCTGATATCGTTTTTCTCTTGAATAGTGACGGATCAGTGAGGAATCGAGGTAATACTTAAGATCAAAATAGCATTGGTGGCTCTTACTTGATGCTATACTCAGCTCGATTGGAAACCCGTGCCATTAGATTTTGATGAGCTGATGATGTGTTGATTGTTGGACAATTTTATGTAACTGCATTTTCCCCACGATATGTCCGCCATCCGAAGTTCTTGACATGAATACGCTGTTTGAAGATACAACAAGCACTGATGATTAGAGTCATCAAGATTTACGGGATTCTGTTTCTAATCGAAAACAGTTTGCCATAAACACAACATTTGTTTATGGAGGACCTATGATATAGGTCCGCCTTCGAAAATTCTCGACCTGGATACGCTGATTGAAAGTGAGGAGGCGGAGTCGGGCGACGTCTACACTTCGAGTGAGGAGAACGTGGAGTATGTGCCCCCGAGTCAGGAGGAGAAGGAGGTAGACTGGTAGACAGATGACCTTACGAATAAATCTATGCGTAAAATTACGCATCAACCATCTCCGGAGGCAAATGCAAATATATAGATTTGGGTGAAACGTATCAGTGGTAATTTACGGTTCGACTCTCAACTAAGCGACCATCTCCGAAATTACGCATGGAAATTATAGCCTGCTTACGATTAGATTCCTTACAAGTATGCCTTATATAGTAGAGTTATTATTCTTATTATAAAGGAGAAGAGTTTGTCACGAGTTTGTTTTTATGTGCACAACGAAATCCCTTCATAAAGAAAATTCTCCGATCGGAAGTGCATACACAATCTTTGTCGCTGGCGAGATTCGAACCCACAGCAGCGCACAACCTCTCGATTCACAGTCCAACGCTCTACCGGTTGAGCTATGCTAGCTTTTCACAAGAGTAACAATCTGCTCTACATAGAGCCTTCAATGGCAAATTTGCATGGTACCATAACCATTAGTCGAATGGCTATCTAGACTCATTTCTACGTTTCCCCAATCATAAATGACTTTGTAGACGTGTGTATGTTTTAAAGAGGGTAACGATCGGCCGAAGGCCGATTCCTCCAGTCGGAGAAGAGCCCGTAGGGCTCTTCTAACGGCTGCTCAACAATAATTGCAATACGATAATTAGATAACTTGTTGTAGGGTAGGTTGGTAGATCCTGACCTAGAATGTCGAAGATCTATAAGTCGGTAACGTTTGGTGGTCATGTCGCGTCTTTATCAGACATACAATTTTATGGAAAGAGACTGCACTACCAAGTAGCGGAATAAGTTTATTTATTTACGATTTTCAGACCGGTGCGGTGCGAGCCTCTGTCTATGGAGTGTATATGCGCGCTACGGGATGTTGTCTGTCGGCGTTTATCATTGGCGCATTGGTAGCCATGCAGGTAATTTTGTAATTGTACTTATTGTTTGTTTGTCTCTATAATTGGTTTGTAAAGTAATGAGCAAATCAGAGTAAAATCGAGACGAGATAGAGGAAAAGGTGGAGACAGTTCAGATTTTTGGTTGTTGTTGTTGGTTTGCCTGCTCTTCTCGATTATACCGATTGCAGTTATTGTTTAGTCGAGCAAAAATGTAGCTGATTGGTGGTTGGCACGATGGACAGCGCGAGAGGAGCAGAACTTTACCACTGGTTCTTTCTCTGAAACGGAAATGCTAAATGAACTATTGCTGGAGCCCCGACAACCTGAGTATGTTGTTTTTATTTTAATTTTATGCTATTTTCATTTTAAAGGGATATAGCGGTCACTTTTGAAACGTATTTTGGACAGACATCTGCGATCCTATGAATTGTGTACAAATGAATCTGATTTGACTCACGCTATATGCGAAGACAGTCTAGCTTAGCGTTGACCACACGTTTCAACAACCGGTCGTTATACCGCTTTGATTATGCGAACGATTCCAAGCTTGAAGTCGACGCGTTCCGGATGCCGGAATATACGTCTAACAATAAGTTTCCTATATTTTTTGAAATATGGCATTTGTTTGAAATTGTGGATTATTTTAGTACCCTTTTAGATACTTGGAAGGAGCCGATTGGGACAGATCGATCTACTTTCTCACTGTTTATTGTGCGATTGCTGGAGCGAACACTATATTTACACTGATCAGGTGGGTTATTTTCAGTTTATATGTCAAAAAGGCGATGTAAAAGAAGCAATGGTACGGTAGCATTGTGAAGGGAATATTCGATAGCAACATATTTCGTTGAACATTAACCGGGAACGCGAAAAACTATTGGCTCAGAGCAGGATCGTATTAGATCAGGGCAGCATGAGAAACATTCCACTATTCAGGTCCTTTCTCTTTGCCTACGGTGGAATTGTGGCGGCCAAGAACGTGCACGAGAATCTCCTTAGGAAATTGCTGAAAGTATGTTTGTGTTTTCTTTTTGAACTCCTGCTTGTTGTTTCATAGTGCTATAATATTTATTTTACCGTTTACTCGTATGTAGTTTTATTAGTGTATGAGATTTATGTCACTCTGCTTGTACGAATTGTTGTATTCGTGAGCGGTTGTGCATATTTTCCCAAGTACGAAAATGTCGCGATTTGTCACCATGGAATAAAATATACGCATGTCTTTTTTTGCATCTGAGCGTTTTTAATCTTACTATCTTACATTTCTAATTCGTGGAACTTTCACTTTAGTCAATTTAGTGTCTTTTAAGAGGTATGTAGTATGTAGGAATGTAATATGAGGAGAGTGTGAGTGTCTTGTCCAGGGTTCGCTTACCTGGTGGGATTCCACACCGACTGGCCGTATCATCAATCGAATGTGCTCGGATGTGTACACAGTAGACGACAACTTGCCATTTCAGGTTCGTGGTGCTGTTTTTTATTTTCAAGTTTTTTGTTTTGTTTGTATCATCGGCAGACCTTAATGTGCATATATTTATAAATAGGAGTTTCTCAATCTCTCGTGGGAATCGAACACCCCCGCTTATATGGCGAACGTTCCAACATTGAACGGCAAGGTGCATTATATCATTATATTGTCATTGTCAACTGGGTTGTTTGCCGTCCTAAGGCTTATGGTTAGGTTTACTTTACAAATTGTTTACCCTAATGATTATCGGATTATCGCATATATCCAGCTCAACATCCTGCTTGCCTCGTTGTTCAATATGGCCGGTACACTGGTGATCACCCTAATGGGTCTGCCTATCCTGGTGCCCGTTGTCTTGATCCTGTTCGTCATATATTTCTTCACGCAAAGATATTATAGGTAAGTGGGTTATTTTCTTGTTGATTATTTGTGGACGACAGGGAAAAAAATGATATTTTTCATGAATGACAAGGTTAAAAAGATTTAACCTTTAATTGAAATAAGGGTTTTTTTCTTAAAGTTTCTTTATGTTTTTTTGTGAGTTTGGTGTGTTTTGGCAACCGATAACAGTGTAGTGTAATGATTTATTTTCACAACATTCGATAATCGATAAGTGTTTGTGTGGAATTGATTTCGGATTGAATGAAGTGCTTGTTACCAAAACGGCCCACTAAGAGCCTTCATTAAACGCCATTGCTGGTGCTCAACGATTCGATGTATAACTCATCGAGATTGCTATGCTTGCAGACGCACTACCGTTGAGCTGAAGCGTATCTCTTCCCTGGTGCTCTCACCGCTGTACTCACATCTGTCGGATTCTGTCAGTGGCCTGCCCACAATTCGTGCGCATAGATTTGTTAACAGGTAGGGAAGTCTTTTTTTTTTGGAGTCTTTGAGGTGAGGTCACATTCATATCTAGGGCCCAAACGGACGGAAAAAAATCCGGCAGTGGTCCGGGTGGTCACATCTGAGATATGAGTTTTCCTCTGGGTAGACTTTAGAATATGGATATGGATGATTATTGTAGAATTGTAGAATTGTAGAATTGTAATTGCATTGTGCATATAGTCTAAAGAATAAAAGTGTTATTTCAGAATGGTGCATCTTCTTCGCGATCGGCTCACCGATTCACTGAGAGCACAGTTTTCATCGTTGGCCGCTGCGCAATGGCTCACCATTCGATTGTCTTTGATTGGAGGTTAGTACTGTTGATGAATTTTTAATTTCGCAATCCAAATTCATAAAATTGGCTAGGGCGACCTTAGTGCTCATTGTGCGCATCCTGCACTAACATTTGAATCATTTTAGTAAGATTGTTTCGTATCTTGTAGATTATTAGGTTATGTCGCTGAGCAGTGTCAAGAACACGGGTCTAAGCTCCATGGAAGCATTTATCTAGTTTGTGGAAATATCCTGTGCCTTATTTCGATGCATTTTCAGTGACTGTTGTAAGTGCGGTGGCGTTGGGCGCTATCTATCAGCATCGAATTCATCCCGTGCAATCAGGTGAGAAGGAAGAGAAGTCAGATATAGAGGGGGTGAGATATAGAAGGAGGTAACCTCTAAGAGATAGATGCGGTGGGCAGGGCGCTGTCGGATTGATGTAATAAGCATGATTTGCAGGACTTGTTGGTCTGGCAATCACCTACGCCCTTTCGCTCACCTCATTGCTCAACGGCCTTTTGGGATCATTCATCGAAACGGAAAAGGAGATGGTTAGTTATTTGAGCAAATATGAGATTGTTGTGGATTTTCATTTGGTCAACGTGAAACAGGCCGCGATTGTGCCACGCCAGCCGCGCACACCCTTTGGTACGCTGCATAATCGCGGAGTCTCATCTTTCATCAATAGTATTATTCCAGATCAGCGTTGAGCGAATCGATCAGTATTGTGAAAATATCGAGGAGGAACCGGAACATGCTACTGTCGAGGTTGGAGCTATTGTTTTCCACATTAGCGCTTTTCTTATTTATTATAACATATAATATAATGTTTATTGGTGAGTTCATGCATACGTAACAAATACTGCGGTAAAATACAAATTTCTCTAACACCTGGTAGTATGCAAAATGGGGAACAAACCAAAAAGTACCCTAAAATGTCGATGCGATAACAACACCAACATCAACATGCTGACAAGGGACCTGTGTGTATTAGCACTTATATTTAATTCATAAAGAATATTTGTATTATTTATACTAGAATATATATTACCCTTTGTTTCATCTGTGTTGGTCTGCAATCCACTGAATAGTAGAAACGCACACAGCTAGTAGGCGGAAGCCGTAAGCGCAACAGCTAGTAGGCGGAAGCGCACACGGCTGTCTAAAAGCTTTGTGTTTTAACTGCTGCCCTAGGTGGATGAATCGGTGCCCGTTGTTATTCGATTCGACTCCGTTTGCCTCAGATACGATAAGCTCCTGCCACTTGCGCTCGAGAATGTTACATTTACGTACGTTTTTTTACACAAGCACGTTATCCACATCACATAAACGTTATGTTTCTCTCTCTTGGTAAATGCGCTATGTTCATTAATGTGCTATTCGGCTCCCCGTTGACGCAACATGATATGCATGGTTTATAATGTACTCATTTTAAGAGAATAATAGTGTTTTTGTTTTGGATATGCAGGCTAAGGCCTTAGCAGATCGTTAGGAGAACTAAAAGGCGAGCATCGAACTTGCGCAAACTGCTGGAACTGGAGATGAACTCTCAGGTATCTATTTCAGCATTGCCCCATCAGAACGCTTGGCAATTATTGGGCGAACGGGAAGCGGAAAGAGCAGCTTGTTCCAGGTTCGATTTTTTTTTTATTTACGTAGCGTGATGCATATCTGGTCCGTCTATTTTTGGAAAATCGCCCAGTTACATCCTAAGATCATCAAATCTAATGGGGATTATTCGTTGTATTTTTTTTTGTTATTCTTGTTGTTTTTTTGTAGCCGTTTATTAGAGCAGTTTCGTGATGCTTTATTCCCAGCCGTGTAACGATAGCGCGCGGAAATAAAGTCATGTTCACAGCGTTAGGAAGTTATGCAAATTTATTTAGGCCATTCTTCGTGCCGTACCAGTTGAGACTGGCTCAATTGAGGTGAACCACGCCCATATCGATAAACTGGCACTACGTCAGCACAGAAAGGTGGGTAATTAATGGGTTGTTAATGATTGCTCATTGTGTTGGTGAGCCTTGCTCATTCCATAGTTCCTACGCTCCTAGAGAGCAATCGAATCTAATGTGTTGTCAATAAAGTTAGTTGAGTCGACGTTCTCCTTGTCTACCCGTAACTTTCTGATACACTCTTATCTCTTATCCTGATTGTGTCATACACTTGCTTATATTTGTTTGTCATATTAGACTCTAGGAATATCTCCTGCGTTTTATATTAATAATATGTGCTTTGCGCACATGAATGATTTCTTAAGAATGAATATTGTTCACACTTTAGTTATTCGGTATCGTTCCCCAGCATCCGTTCCTCTTCTCGGGCACCCTTCTGGAGAATATTGCTGTCGACGCGGCCGAATTTACAGAGGACAGCGTGGCTGCGCTATGTAGAAAGGCTAATCTTGGTGGGTGGTCTTATAATATGTCATAAAATCGTTTGTTTTAAATTGTAAACGCTCATATCGTTTATAAAGCTACAGCTACCCAGGCCAGGTATACCAGTTTATTCATTTATTCAATATCGTTTATATTGAATATTGAATGTAGACGGTCTTCTTGAACGCATCGGTGGCCTGGACGGCGAGATCTGCGAGGGCGGAAAGAATCTCTCACACGGGGAGAAACAAGTGATAAGCATTTGTCGAGTGATCGTTCAGAAGCCAAAGGTATTGATCGTCTTATCCTATATTCTGTATGTAGAGGTGCAATAGGAAGGATTTGAGTACATGTGACAAGACATGCACTTGGGGTGTAGTAGTATATTATTGTTAGGAGGGCCCGACGTCAGAGAGTTGCATGTAAATCTTTTACGTCAGACAGTTGCATGTAAATCGTCGCCTACTGCTCAGGACCTCTGCGGAACATGTCATAAGCAAACCCCTTGAAATTGTACTTTGAACTCCCTTGAATAAAGGTGCACGCTCTTGAGGCGTAAAAGATTTACATGCAACTGTCTGACGTCTGGCCCTCCTAACAATAATATACTACTACACCCTAAGTGCCAAAACCTAAGGTGATACTACCGTATGTCATGACAGTACGCCTAGGCGCAAAAAAACGCTAAATGTCATGTCAATACCCTTAGGCACTCCTACCCTAAAAGGCATTACCTATTACCACAAGCGAGTGACATTCCAGGTTGTTCTAATTGACGAAGCTACGGCTCATCTCGACCTGGCCACCCATAAGAGAATGCTCAGTCTCCTTAGGGAGAGTCTCCCCGGCTGCACGCTTGTATCAATTGTACACAACCTGGCTGGATTGGATCAGTATGATAGGGTGAGTTAGGGGCTTTCTTTGTTTCACTCTTGCATTTCTGTGAGAAGCTAGCCTGGATATGATTATCGAACTTAGCATTGGTTAAACTCCGCTGTGCTGCCCACCTACGGCGCATCAAGGTGACGCGGAGCGACTCTTCCTAGAACCTTTGGCGCTTCTCTAGCAGGCATACTCGGCCGACGGGCGTTCTTTCTATGTGTATAAGATCATAGAATATATTATTCTCCTATTTTATTGCAGGTCATTGAGATGGATAGTGGCCGAATTTCGTGGATGGGGCCTCCAGAGAAGCGGCATTTGTGAGAATTTTCGCCAACCTTCTGGTGCCTAGGTTAAAAGTACGGTGATTTTTGTATTATCCATTATCACTCAAGATAATAAGCTAGATGTGTGTTCCTAAAATAAAATCGCTAATGCTCACACGTTGTTTTTTAGTCTCTTTTACTCTACTTAGCACTTTGTTACATTTTTAATTTATTAGCCAAAGAATTGTTGATTTTTGCCGGGTAGACTTTAATACCTTATTTATCTATTTATTTACTAACACTGTTAGGGCCTATTTTGAGCTATGTTATCATATTCTTATTAGAGATCCTTAATTACAGATGACGTAAGTTGTTTTATGAGATTTGCATAGTTTGTATACTGTATCGACCTGATGTTACGTACCGTATTTTATTTGAACGAATCGTATATGTAAATTATGTACTATAGGTGCGTTATGAATTAATTAGCATATTGTTGAAAGACGATTGCCGCATACTTGAGAGAAAATTAGCATATACAGAACCAATAAGCACTCGATTCCCTTCTTTTTGATTTATATTAATTTATTGGGTACTATTGTACTTGAGTGGCCCCACTTGGAGAAAAAATTTTTTTTTTACGGTACTATTGTACTTGAGTGGCCCCACTTGGAGAAAATTTTTTTTTTCCAAAATCTTCCAGTGTTTCCTTTATTCGAATGTATTCAACTGCGCTGAGTCCGAAAAGGGGGTTCATATGGGCCCTAAGTGTCATTGAGACCCAATATGTCTAAAGTAAAATCCAAAAAAATCGTTTTTTTTTCTCTCTAAATTTTATCAACTGAATGAGCCAACGAAGAAGCTGATAACTTCTGTCGATATCATAGGCCTATACTTGCGTTGCTATACCCGCTGATTTACATTGGAACGTAATCGTAGGTAAGATAGCTCAGTCACCTTTGCGAATGAGTAAAAAAGACTATAAATGCCGGCTAATATGTATTTGGTTCTTAGATGACTACTATTACAAGTTTCACGAGAGTAGCACACTCATTTTTGAGTCATTACAACAGTTTCTAACTTAAAAGTAAAAACAAAAAATTGGAACTTTGTTGGTACATATTGGGTCACAGTGACCCTTAGGGCCCATATGAACCACTTTTTCGGACTCAGCGCAGTTAACTACATCCGAATAAAGCAAAACCTGGAAGATTTTGGAAAAATATTTTTTTTCCAAGTGGGGCCACTCAAGTACAATAGTACCATTTATTGTTGTCTTAATTTTATGCTTGTATTTTGATATATAGTTGATTTCGGGTACGATTATCCTGTGACATTTATAGATTATGCAGGTATATTTTGGGGGAAGATTAATAAACTATTTTCAAAAAATCAAAATGTCTTGCATGCGTATGGTGCTTCCCGAACTTCTGTGTGTTGATACGTGTTTGATGCAACGGTGGTACTGCTGTTAGCTACAAATTTATGCAAGACGCGTATCTTGACGGGCGTAGGACAGGATACCGGCAAGGCTGGTACAATTAGCAGAAGGCACGAAACTTGGAACGTCAGACCTAGAGATGCTTGGCCGCCAAAGAAGAACTTATTAGGAATGACCCAAGCTAAGTTGACGGACGAAACTAGGTTGGTGCGAGTTTCCCCCATTCTTCGCCCGACTCTCGCCAGCCAGGTCGGGAACACCAGGACGAACGCCAAAGCAATTCAACTACCGGAACCGAACAACTACAGAGATCGGCTGCAAGAAACGACACCACCACCCAAGGAAACCTCAACACAGCGTATGGATAAAATTTTACTGCAAATACATTCAATGCAGGCACACGAATCGATGATCAAGATTAAAGGCATATTAATAATTGCTCGGATATACAGGCATAATCAACGGGAAGGTATGTACACTGAGATCTGCAGTTTTGAGGCCGCACTTAGAGCCTTTATAATAAATTGTCACTAGACTAAACTGAGCACTACACAGTGGATAGAGGAATACCCCGAGAAAATACATGCTAAATATAGTTGTTTAAATATAGTGTTATTATTATATATCTCAAAGGCAGAACGAGGTAAATATGGAGTGAGTATTGCTAGTATGGGTAAGCAAGTGGGGGAAGTAACTTAAGCCTTGGTGGCTTTCTTGGCAGTCTTAGGCTTAGCTGCGGCCGGCTTCTTGGCTACCTTAGGCTTGGCAGCAGTCTTCGTCTTGGGCTTAGCTGCAGCCTTCTTCGGGGAAGCGGCGGCCTTGGTCTTCTTGGGGGTAGTGGCCTTCTTGGGCTGAAATAAGAAAACTATGAATAAAACAAATTACTGCAAATGAGAGAAACAAATGTGGCCTCGTCCACACTTGTATGTTAGCCCGACAAGTGAATGACAATATTTAGACCTAAGCAGAAACGAATACTGTTTATGACGCTTTAGTTAACATGGTGAGTTCTCCGATAGGAACCAAGAGGAATATAATAAGAGTATAATTTGTTACCTTGGCGGCGGTCTTGGCCTTCTTGGGTGAGGCGGCAGTGGTCTTCTTGGCGACTGGCTTCTTCACGCTCTTCTTAACAGTCTTCTTGGCCTTGGACACCTTCTTTTCTCCCAATCGGAATGAGCCGGAGGCACCGGTTCCCTTGGTTTGCTTGAGCAGACCGGACTCGGCGCCCTTCTTCAGAGCCTGGCGAAGATGAGCGTTGATCTGGAAAGAGTAATGGTAAGGTAAATCCAAGGTATATTTATACGAAATAGCCGAAAGATCACACACTTAACAATAAAGTCACGAGATTAAATCACAAACTAGGAAAGCTCTCACCTTAGCGACGTTGTCTCCGACCTTGTAGTTCTGTGCGATGTACTTGAGGATAGCAGCACGGGAAGAGCCCTTCTTCTCGTTGAGTGCAGCAACGGCGGCCTTGACCATGGCAGCATATGTGGGGTGGACAGACGGGACAGCCTTCTTGTCAGTCTTGGGCTTGGTCACCTTCTTGGCCTTAGCCGGGGCGGCAGCAACGGGAGCGGCGGGTGCAGCAACAGCGGACATGATTCTGGAAATTTAACGGTTTACTTTAACGTTGAAAACTTGGAAATGTAGAGAACAGTTTAGCGAGGTAATACTAATGAGACTATGTGAGAAAGTTGTATTACACTAATAGAAGTTAGGAAATGATATAGATGAATACGTATTTCAGAATAAAATTAAAAGTCACAATTATAAAAAAGAAAGAGAGCAAAGAAAAAAAAAACACGTCCGAACCGGAGAATGCGAGCGTGTGTTCTAGTGGGTTGTGCGACGGCCTTATAAACCAGAGTGGCGAACGCCGCCGCGATGCCTAGACCAGCCCTCTGTCAAGTTCCTTAGGGCGCGCGCCGGCTGTAAGTTGCACTCTTTTAAATAAGATTTTCATTACTCAAACCTTAGAAACTATATAAATAAAATACATATCCGAAATCTGGACATTCAAAACTACCTGTTTGTTGAATCTTACGACGATCGGTCCACTATGAAGCATGTTATTAGTGAAAAACAACTTTCGGTTTGTGTTAACCATCAAAATTGGTGTCATAAAAATAAGTTTTTCTCTCGAATATGGTGTAAGTTACAGAAACTATCGTGGTATTTCTATTGTGGGGATAATAACACATCCGAAAACCAAAAATCTCCCAATTTGGTCAACGATAACGTTACAAAAACTTTCTTATAAGAGAAGTTTGGGAACACACCGTGGAGGTGAACATTTTCCTATAAGTTGGGATAACTTTGCTTATTGTTAAAGTAGTGCAATGATCTTAGGCTCATTGGGTAGAGCTTCTTGAGTTCTGTAATTTCCGTAAGTCTCGTAAGATATAATTACGTCTACAGGGAGTAATTACCCTTAACGTTCTCTTGGTTTTACGCGCCCTGCAAGGTTGTTTACTAAGGAAAGTAGCCCCCCACCCCATAACACGCACAGACATCCATGCACGTGACAATTTACTAACCAAGAGTACTAGGAAACAAATAACAGTTCTTTTTGCAAGTAGGAAGTGCAGTAAATAGTTTATGGATAAAGCTTCACATAGTATGGAATATCCAAACTAATGATGTTATGGTAGGCTGTTAGTTACTTAGTTTCTGTGTTCTAGAAGAGTTACAGGAGACGGACACATCCCTTTAAAAAATACGATGAATATGGAATGATTTATTACTAAAGACAAAAACAATACGCGATTGCACAAGTACACTGGTAGAACAACAGATCTGTTGCAACTACGCTGCAACGAGCATATTTACCCTTGAAACATACATTTACCACGTAACTCTATAGATGTTTATTACTTCATTGTGAATTACTCAATTAACATGTGAATCATTATATATAACAAGATGAGGTTGACCCTAGACGGACTCGCTCATTGGAGCATCATAGTTAGGGTTGACAGAGCCTGAGCAAAACTGGTCCCTATATTATTGCCGTTCATACGGCCCCCGGACGCTATTGGAGATTTACTCAAGTGAATCTATCCCCGTCCAACTCTCTATATTATCGTCTTACTACGGTGTTCCGATAGGGCAAGTCTATTCAGCGACCTCGGAAAATACCGATTCCTGCAGTTTATATAATTCTGCTGTTTTTGGAAGGAGTGACCATTTATTGGTCACACGGAGGAGTGACCATTTATTGGTCACACGGAGGAGTGACCATTTATTGGTCACATCAATTGCAATTGATTCACCTAATCTTATTAAGAATTTTTCTAGTTCACCATCCTCTCATTTTCGTATGTCAGTTAAAAAAGTTCTTAAAACTAGATCACGACGTGCGAATTCTAAGGAAAAGAGTAAGTATTCTCGGTCAGATAGCAAGATAAAGTCCAAAGAACAATTTCCGAAGGAGAACCTGAGCTCATTTAAAAGAGTATGTACCCGAGTTACCAATGCGATAAAAACCAAAGTAGACAAAACAGAGTACCAAATTCAGATTTTGAAAAATCTGAATAAGAAAGATTTGAATGAGACAACAAGACTCAAGACAAGTAATGATGCAAATGTAGAAATAGAATTCATAAAGAAAGGACTAGACAAATTGAGAGCTATTGCTGAAGTGGCGGAAAGAAAAGGTAATAGATACCAGAAACATTTCTTGTATAGTGAAGGTCCTATGCTAACAAATCTGTTGAATGTTCAAAGCGACGCGTTACGTCATCAAATAAGTGAGCTACAAAGAACCACAACCCCGAGTGCAACTCCAAAAATGACCGAAACACTATCCATCAGGGACCATCAATCCGAATATTCGAAACATCTGCCATACACTGTAAGAAATCCCTTTCATAACACTCCCCAGAACAAAAAAGTACTACATAACCATCACGAAACAAGCACACCAAGCGAAACTATTCTCCGACTTACTGAAACATTACCTACAAAAAGCATGGGAACAATCAATAATGATGAAAGATTTACGGTTAACAATTCAAACATAAACACAGTCAAGTGGAAACTTGACAAATCACTTGTCCGCATTGACGTAACACCATTCAATGGTACCCTTGAAAACTTCGACAGTTTCTGGGAACAATTCGATTCATTAATCAATTCGCAAGCATGCCCAGACGTGCAAAAATTCATCGCTTTGAAGAAACTATGTACAGGAAAAGCAGCCGAATGCATTAGACAATTTCCCGTTACAAACGAATACTATCAGGATGCAATTAGCCTAATTAAAGAACAATTTGGAGACCCAGTCATGAAAAAGAGAGCGCTATACGCAAAACTCACAGCAATCCGACAATCGTCATCTTCCACCAGAGCTCTCCAAAAGACATATTTTGACATCAAGGCAACATGTTTGCGACTAAGAAAGTACGAAGATCTCAACAATATGACGATCAAAAAAGAAATAAGGAAAAAGTTCCCTTGGGAGATTATACAACCGGTGACACTAGTCGAATTGCAAAATGGAACAGAATTCACCACAAATCAACTACTTGATGCAATCTTCAGGGAAGTTACCACAAAGGTTGACACAGAAAGAGCAAGAGAGTATCATTACGCCGAGATCGCAGCGTACAAATCTTGTCTGATTTGCAAAAAGACAGGACATAGAACCCTAAATTGTAAGAGACAAATTGACGCCCGGGTACTTAATAAGATAATCTGCAATGAGAAAGTATGCAAGAAGTGCTTCGAGTCTGACCACCAAACAAGGTCGTGCCCTGACCAGAACTGCAAGTTGTGCAAGCGAGCTCACAGCGCGAAGCTATGTTTTAAGTCATTGCAAAGAAACACAATCCATACCAGGAGACCACTCATCAGAAGAAGTATCAATAGAGGCAAATATTACAAGAGCAGCTTTACATAATGTAGCAAAATCAAGTAGATCCTACAAGCAAGAAGAAATCAACACATTTTAATTCGAATTATGGTTTTTAGGAATTTTCGTTTGCGTGAGTGTTGCAACTACGCTGCAACGAGCATATTTACCCTTGAAACATACATTTACCACGTAACTCTATAGATGTTTATTACTTCATTGTGAATTACTCAATTAACATGTGAATCATTATATATAACAAGATGAGGTTGACCCTAGACGGACTCGCTCATTGGAGCATCATAGTTAGGGTTGACAGAGCCTGAGCAAAACTGGTCACTGTATTTACTGCCGTTCACTCGGCCCCCCGGACGCTATTGGAGATTCACTCAAGTGAATCTATCCCCGTCCAATTCTCTCTATATTATCGTCTAAATAAGGTGTTCCGATAGGGCAAGTCTATTCAAGATCTGTAGTGGAAGTCATAGTTTCGTACCTAATGATTGCCATAAAACGAAAGTCGAAGCACATTGCAAGGACAGGTAGAAGGTAGAAGTGACGTGAGGGTAAGTTACCTAAGCTACTTCGTTTTCTGTAAGATAGCTTAGTTTCACTTTCATCTCATGATTTAAAATAAAGAAAAATAGTGGATTATTGTCAACTGCTTCTTTCAACTTGGATTCTAAAGTTCTTGCAGGTGCTCTGAGGTTCCGTTGTGGTGCGAGTATGGGTACGTATCCTATATCGTATCGTACCCAGGCTTACAGCTTGGAATCCACCATTTTGGGTCTGAATACTGATGAAACTTGTGTGGTGCGCTGCGAGACCCTGGCTGAAAAACATCGCGCGGCGAAAGATTGGCGAAGGCTGTGTAAAAAATCCATGCAAGAACTGTGCGCACGAAGTACAAGCCAAATTAGTGCAAGCCCCTTTATAAGCTTACCATGAAGCGTACATTATATGTAAGTTGTAACGGTTACCAATAATGAAGACAGTCTACAACCGCCGCATTCAAATCATTAATTCCGATTTCACCGATTCAGCTTCATTGAAAATTATGCAAACGAGTTACAGATGTATTTTCCGTCAATAGTAAACCAGTACCAGGTCAATATTAATATTAATTTATTAATAACTACTTTATATTTAACTGTAATAGTGTAACATGCAGCAAAATTTCTCTACGAAAACTTTACACGGTAAAATACTATAAACTACATTTATTATAGGTTCACTCTGGTATCTCTTTATTATTTTTGTTGTGGTTAATACGTGCGGCAGAACCGACACTAATATCCTATAGATGCACCGTGGCGCAGTAAGTTTTGCTTTTATGAACATCTGTGTCACACTCACAACCGCTTATTTGCCGCGACAACCCGGCGATAAACTGGCACATCTGCAATTCAAGTTGTTCAACAGCGACAGGGTGTGCACAGCTTATTCCTTACTCTCTCAGTAGTCAGCAGAGAAGTTGAGGGCTGAGGGGTTAGAACGACGATTTAGCATTAGTCGAACTCCGCACTTCTGACACCTGAGGCCATATTCACCACTCCCATTCCCTCGGGAAAATATTCCCTGGGGTCAGAAAATAGCATTCTAATGTGAGACACGCAGAGAAAAAGACGGGGAATTGCCCATAGCGAATTGAGTGGTGAATATGGCATTTGGTCTACTCGAATCCACTAGACCACCCGGTCCACAGTTACATGAAGATGAAATATAATTTCAGTAAATGCAATGTCATCGATCCTAGTGCTCACACAGTGGCCATAGTTTCCACAAAGTATATGCCTAACTCTATATCCTTATGCATGAGGAGTACAGCCAAAAGTCTCGGCGAATCAAGATCCGAGGTTCATCGAGAATTTCAATGCAGCAGCAAGAAGGTAGTAATATTTTCGTTTAACATTATGTAGTATCGCAGACGCCATGCTCCGTCATACCCACCTTGACCTTCCATTCAACAGTATTCTACTGTAAGTGTATGATTCCTCCATCGTAGTGGATGGAAGTTTATATGAACTTCACGAGAGTATATGGCCTATATATTACATTTATGTACTACGTTGTAGTCAGTAATAGGCATAACGGTGGTTAGAGGTAATTCTCTGTAATACAATAAAAGAGAAGTTTCCAGGACCACTGGGAAAAGTTCACCCATTTTATGGCCTCGGAACGTGCCCATAAGAAAGTTGGCCGTTTTGTGAGTTCCAGTTTTTTAATAAGTATAATGTTGTTTCTTTTCGAGTGTATCAATATGTAGAATACTATTGATAGTATTCTTCTACATTTTGTCTTGTAGTGGGTCTCTGTCTGAGACACTGTTTTACTATTCACGTTCACTCATACTACTTTCATACATTGACATAGTGCCGTCGTCGTCATAGTATTTCACTGATGTTTGATTGATTAAATTATTTATTGATATATATGTAGAATACTATTGATAGTATTCTACATTGACATTGAGTGTTTGAAACTGTTTGTTTGATATCACACAGATCGTGGACGACGACTACCGTAGGCCGCTGTTCCGTCCGATTCCGGATATTTTTCCTGCAGCTGATGATTCCACTGATGATAAAACTGAAGAAGATACAACCAAGCGTCCGGTAAACATTCTACAAAGAGCGAAGGAGAGAGAGAGAGAAAGAGAGTAGAGAGAGCGAATCGAGTAAGAGGACTTAGAGGTTAGAGGGTGTGGGGAAAACTTGTTTCCCTAGAGAGAAGGCGCTAAGAGAAAGCGAGATTCTGGAACATTAGTTTGGAAGTTTACCAAACCTTTACCAAATCCATTAAAATTTTAGGACACCTTCGCTGCGTTCCTTTCAAGCCTACGAGGTGTAAGTACTTTTTTGTTTTTATGACAACTTTATGACTTAAATAAACAAATTTTGAAATGAAGCAAGCACAATTATTTTTGAACTTTGCCACACTATATATACTCTCGAACATTTTCGCTGCATTTTTAGAGCTATGAAAAGAGCTCATACGAGGGAAGGCTCTTGTGGCGATCTGCACAAAATAAAGTGAAAGAGGAGAATATCAGCCACGCAGATGTTTATATCTTCTATGCAGAGTTGGTTTTTTAACAGATATTTTCGATAGTTCAACATCTTGGGGGACGGAGGAGGGTTGGAAATAACTTGGCGCACCAGGAAATTTTTGTACGGAGAAGTCGCTACGTCACCTTTCAACTTGCGTCCGTGATTTTCTCGTAGTGGCGGAGCCAAATTATAAACTATACGTGTATATTGGCTTATTATATGCTTTATTTTACAGAAATGGAGTAGTCCCAACGCGAGGGCAAGTAACTTCAAGAAAACAGCTCATTCTGGAACCCATAAGAAACAGACAAAGGCTGAAGAACATGTTTGTTAGCAGTATATTGTTAGCAATTTAGCAGAATATGATGGTTCCGGACTCCGGAGGTTCATGCCTGGGAATATGACTTGTTGTGCGATTAGCGTGGTTATGGCGGCAAGCGGCGTGCAACGGTTCCTGCCAAAATCGCGCCGTTTTGCCGCGGACGGTCATCAATGCTTCCTGTACCTAAGCCTAATTCGGTACTTTATATTCAGACGCCCGGATCCTAGCAAGTTCATATTTCCATATATCAAGTTCTCCACAATTGGTGGTTCGTCTACTCCGTACACTGCATTTCTCAGCATTCGAGTCAATATCGGCTGCAGGTTGGCAACTTTATTAAACTTTTATTTTGAAGCCATATTCACCACTCCGATCCCCTCGGCTCGGGGGAATATTCCCTGGGGACAGAAAATGTGATGCACGCAGAGAAAAAGACGGGGAATTTCCCCCCATGGGGAATTGAATGGTGAATATGGCATCTGAAGTTGGTTGATATGGGCAAAACATGTGGATCTGCAGAACTCCCGTTTCCAGTGATACTAACCTTTTTCTACATTCCCGCGTTGCGCGGCACAACCACAATGTTTTATCAGAGTACTTTGGGTTTTATTTCAACTTCTATTTTAGTGTATCTGTGCTCCCGGTACCGTTCCGTTATATCGGAGATCTGGCCTCTGAAATTGACCTCACCAAACCGTACATCAATCGATTAATCATGGAAATCAATACTCGAAGAAAGTATATACTGTTGCCATTATACGGTGAGACCATTGTACTCTCATGCATTTTCCCTAGTGTTCGAGAGATCATGTAATATATTATAATATAAACCACTGACGAAAGTTGGCGTGCAAGCGGCGGCGAGCAAGCGGCAACCTTGCGGAGGGCAACTTGCACGCCGGAACAACACGGCTTGCCACATTTTTCCACGCCGCTTGCACGCCAATTTTCACGTTGTATAGAATGGGATATATTTCGTACTTTTGTGAAATAGTGAGTTTGTTTGTTGTGTTTGAATGTTGAACTAATATTATTACAAATTATTATTTGGGAATGGCTTCAAAAGCAATTGAGGAACTTTTTGAATTTATGACCGGCAACTGGTCGCATACAAATGTGCAATATGAATTTTTATAGTACCCATAATACAAAATACTGTAATCTAAACACAATTTTTGAAGATTCTGCTTCCCCCGCATCGTTTCCTGTGGATAAAACGAAGAAAAACTCGCATTACATTCTGATGTCCTTTTTATTTAACCCGTACATGGTAAATTAGTATATATATTTTTTTTATTTTATTTTATAGTTTTTATACTCTGTATAAAAACGACAGTAAAAACGTACGCAGAAAAAAACCCCACGAGCAGTCTGTCTGAGCCCATCCTCTATCACCATCGTCTCTCACGCCGTTCCGAATATTCAAATAGAGGCATGGGTATATTAGCTTCGGGCATTGGCCTACCGTTCCCGCGCACGTCATTCTAGGCTAGCTTGAGGTCACCCGGGATGAATGTCATTGTCATTGGCCACCTGCTGAGCGTCTTCTCTCTCTCTCTCTCCAGCTCTCTTTCTCTATCATCCCTCTCTCTCTCTACATCCAGCAAATTAATGGTCATTGTCCATTGCTCACTGTACTGTATATAGAAAGGTTCCTGTCTTACCAAGACAGGGGTATAGCTAGAAAAAAAAAGTTTATTATTTTTGCAGTTTGGCGTCAGGTTGAATAACGGTCAGAACTACCGTCTGAGTGAAGGGCACACAATTGAATACACGGATATTCTGATGTGGTTCGACCGTCCGGATTGCGTAACTGGACCCATTGTGAGTATATTTTACGGAAACAAAGGAATAGTTACAAAAGAAGCAATTACACGTTGACGTTATGTAGATTGGTCGAGGAGGCTTTGACCCATATTGTATGCACCAAAATTACTGGAGGTTATCATAATAAAAGAGAGACAGAGAGACAGAGGGAGAGGCAGAGAGAGAGAGAGAGATATATAGATAGAGATAGAGTTATTTAGAGGTACCTTAACTTTGTATAGGTTCTAGTCCTTTGCTTTATACATGATACAATCATGTCATTTTGTACAGTATGCATATTTATTTATTATAGGTTGTCCACTCAACGGGGAACCCGCAGAGGTTCAACATATCTGCGGTAAGTATTATTTACTCACATATTCTGGGGCCCCCTGACTCGGGGAACTTCTTACCTGAGGCCGTATTCAACAACACAAAGGGAACCCTCCCTAGGCTCAGGAGCGCTCTAAATCTCTTCTTCTCTCGCACTCTCTACGCACTCTTTAGCTCCTTAGGAAGGCCAGGGATGAGGGCTCCCTGCGTGTTGGTGATACGACCTCAGTGCATTTTGTTCAAGGCCAAGGTGTTGCGCGGGAAAAGTGGGTGCCGGAAAAGTGGGTGCCTATGTATAAACGGCAGCACCCTCAAACAAAAGATGAGCCGCATTGGTGCCAGACTAACGCGAACATGGAATGCGGGGTCACTTTTTTTCTGTGAGCCAAATGTTTGCGGCATCCTCACAGAGGTTCAGTACTTGCCCTACACATACGAAAACCGAAGTTCGGCCATAATTAGGGTAATGATGAGAAAACACGACCTTTCAGCCGTTTCGCTACGCATCCGTGGATCAGACTAAATATCCGAAATATAGGGATTCACCGGAGTTTAATTCAGCGAAAGTGAACAAGTGTCCCATTAAAACGGTGAGTTTTAAAAAGTAAAGAACTTGTATCTTCTCTCTCTCTCTATTTTTCTTTCACTTCGCTCTTCTTTCTCTCTATCTTTGCATTGCAAATTACAAATAGTCAAAAGTTGTCTTGCAACATGCAAAAATAAGGCACTGATAGTAAGTAGTATAGAATAATTAGTAAAATCTTTGTTTTTCAGCTATTTCCGCTCAGGGAAGGGCTTATAACTCTAAACACAACGGTTCGTTTTTCTATTATTTATTTCAGTAGAGCCCAGTGAAAATCTACAGTTGATCACCGCTTCATAAAAAATATTCATATTGCCGTCCAAACAAATCAAACGGTCCTTTTTTAATAAAAATTTCGGAATTTCAATTTAATACGAACTGACTTTACATTCCCAATAAAAAAAATACAATACCTCTAACTTTGTTATCGAATTTCAACATAAATTGCAGGAAATGGACGCTCCGCTGAAACGCCATCGTGAGTTCCATTTCATTCAGTACAAGTTCTGATCTTCATCGGGTCTCAGCGCATGAGCCTACGAGTCTCCTATGTAACTTAATTGCTTCGGCTCCAGGCCTAGGTCTTGTCTACAGGTAGACCGTTAGACCTATAAGGTTATATATAAAGGTTTATTGAGGATATGCAATTAACACATCTCAAAAGGTGACCCTAAGATACCACGCTTCACAACGCATTATACTCACAAGGGACCAAACTACAAAGAACAAAAACACAAACACAAACTAAAGAACACTAAACATAACATATTCAATATCATAATAAGAGCACTAAACGTAAATTCAATTCAATTAAAGTATTTTAAGGTAATACTAACGTTACTTAACAATTTACAGATAAAACATACATGAGCGTAAATTCACAGAAATGTATATAAAAAAAACATCGGTACAAGGTAAGAAATATAAATCGTTCTCACAATCAGTAAAAAAATGCAGGGGGTCTTTGGGAAAAAATTTGCGGATTTGCATTTACATAACTCAGAAGTTCTTCTGCATTTTTACACTGATCAACTTCGGACGGTAGTTGATCAGACGGTAGGTTTGGAACACAATATTCGCATGCACTTACTTTGTTTATTGAATGATCTTGTTATATCAAGGAGAAGAGTTTGAAGGCTGTTCGCAACGAAGTTCCGGCAAGCAAATTAGAATATCTAAAGGCCAAAAAAATTAGATTCGGAGCTCAGTTGAGCAAGCGAAATCGAATATTATTGCATGATTTTTTTTTTCAATATGCGTTGCCAGCCGTTGCAAACGTTTCACACAAGTGTGCTCATTGTTCCTGCATTATAAACCTTGAAGTATAGCCGTCTGGTGGGGAATAAAAAAATTATAATTTCAACTTTACAGCGTTCACGTCAGCCTACGACGATGTTGTCCACGGACTGTTCGGTTCCTTATTTGGTCTCCTACTCGGGTACGTTCAAAATACTAGGACTTGCTACACATCACAGACCCAGACGACATGGGAAACGGATGAACCCATTTGGTAACGGTTCACTGGTTTTTTCGTGGGCCTGCCCATTTGGTGACCAACTCATGACCAACTCGTGACCAGTTTTCATCGAAAACCGTCATCAGCTGGTCATAAAATGCTCACGAACCAGTCCTAAACCAGTCACCAGATGTTTTTTTTTCGGGAAAAATTTTACTAAGAATCCTTACCCTTACCTTGATAAGAGTTCTGAACGGAAATTTTCAAATAATCGGTTCAGATTCGTACTCTTCGGCACTGTCGCTTTCGTGACTCGGAAGAGTTGGTACGAGGAGTACTACGCCGAGTTAGCGTCGGTTTTATGTATTTATATGTTTGTCTAAGTTCCCCACCTTGTGAATGGAGTATATTCCCAAAGAACAAGTCACACGTGTATGAATGGTATTTCACACATATTCAAGCCCCCATTCTACCGGTTTCTTTTATTAAGAAAACTTAGATATTGGTTTAGTGAGAAACATGCGGATTTTCTTTTAAACGTTCCCTAGGTAGGATACGCTTATCATGCGTGAGGATACCGCCAGAGAGCGAAGTTGTCCAATTAAACATTTCAGGCGTGTCGACGAGCTCAATGCTCACACTAGCGCGTCCGCTGAGGGCGACCACTCGGACGATAACTCTAACAGTGACCGGAATGACAAGGAGAATAATAGGAGTAGTGATTCGGCGAAAGCGGTGAGTCAGTTTTTGGTAATTACATAATTTGTATCCCCGATTTATTGTAATTATCTCAATAACTCCACACCATAGGCATAGGCGGTACGGTACATCAAATAGATCGTATTCACCAACAAAAGCCCAGGGAACAATGTAAGACGCAATGGGGGTAACCGTTGGATTAGGTTTAACTTTTGTCTGAAAGACGCTAGGTGCCAGGGCTTAGCCTAAGTATATATGTAGCAAGTTGACTGTTTAACACAAAATACAAAATAAGGGATCAGCGAATGAAAAACGGAATTCAGGGCAAAAGGAAGCACAAGCATCATCACAAACATCCGGAACCCCATAGTAAGGAGGACGTGGGCAAAGAGATCGATAAGTTGAACGAGGACTTGGAGGTAACTTCTTTAGACATAGCCGTGCCGTAAGCCCTTAGTCAGCCTGACTTAGGGCTTACGGCTAGGCGTAACCTTACGGGTGATGTAGGGCACAAATAAGCTAATTATTACTACAGGAAGTGACGTCTGTCTCGAACGACACGCAAACCCGGAGGCATGAAAGAACGAAAAAGCAATTTGGAGACTTTGGACCGATTGCTCCCAGTGTACGTATCTGAGTTATTACTTTACGCTTTGCTCACTTATGTGAGATATTCGCCCATAGTGCACCAAATATACGCCACGTGGTAATTATCATTGTGCACTAGCGTAACTCCAACCTTAACTTGCAGCAAATGAGCGGGATGACAAGGCCGTTGCAGAGTTGCTCAGCAGCGGGCTCGGCCGAAGAGTTTTTGGACAAGGACCAAAAGCCGGTGACACTTACGCGAACCTGTCAGTTTTTTTTTTGTTTTGTTTTCAACTCTTTTCTTATTATCTCTACACCTCACTCTCTGCCGGTTTGCCAAACTCTCATTGTCTTCTAAGACTCTTAACACTCTCTCGCACACCACCGACGTGTACAATCGATAGGATCTAGCACTGCGAAACAAATGCAGCATATACATAGTTTACTAATCAATAATTTCAATCAGATGACGTCGGCGGCAACACTAAGGATTCACGTCTGGGTGGAACCACAATGACTGGGACAAAAGGTGAGAAACAATGGGTTTCGCTGTTCTTTTACTTAGTGAAACAATGTATCAATATTATTCAAATCTATGACTTAAGACAGCGAGCTAGTTTTCTATGACCAATAGGGATAATAATATAATAAATCTTTATTGGTCGATGGATAAGGCAAAGAAGGGGTGGCCTGCTTCTTTCACGGCTGGAGAAGTAGAAATTGATGCTGAGCCAGAGTTGATGTGCGGCGACTTCGCCATGTTTTCGCAGCTCGAGAGCACCTGTCGAAAGGCTGGATCTGGGAATGACTGGGCGAAACGCACGTCGAAATGTAGACGTACCGGATTTTTTTGCCGCGCACCATCGAGCTTTTGCTTTCCATTCGGTTTATTCTCATTTAGGACACACGAAGAATCCACGGGCCCAATCCGCTGAAAGAGCCGAAACGGAGACCGGAGGAGAAACTGGACTTTAGACTTTTTCTAACCACAAAATCTAGCCTACGGTAACTATGCGAAAATACGGTATAGGTACTGTAGCTAAGCGCTGTATCTACGGTAGTGGTACGTACCCTATTAAAAGAATTAAGTTCCCAAATGTGTCATCTAATTTTAGTGTAATAAAAAACGTTCTACTACTTACAGTTCGCCGTAATCGATTATTTTGGTTCCCAGATATGAGCCAGAGCCAGAGCCTCCCTAGATTTGCTGCCTCAGTCACATTTTTTATCTGTGAATCAATTTTTGCCCTCAATCTCCTTATGATCATAAAGTACAATAAAATGTTTACAAAATGCAAAAGTTTATACAAAGAGAACGTAACAACTGAGCAGTATAACAAATTATGCAACTATATAAAGGTTACAGGATAAATTGTATATACACACATAACACAAACAGCTGGAAAAGAAAACGAATGATAGCATCAATGATGAAGGAATAGCAAAGCATGATACATATATGAGTACTGCAGAGTACACACATCTAATAGTGTCAACTGTCTATCTACTATCTAACAACTATCCGAGTGTCTTGAAAGGTGTAAAACGTTCGAATCAAAAGTTAAAAATTTGGAAAAGTGTCTCTCTATCTCTCTCTTTCTCCTCTTGCTATTTTTCTCCCTCTCTTTCGCCTCTCTCTCTACTGCGTATTCGAATGGGAATACGTTTACATTACTAGACATACAATAATTTTATACTTTAAACTTTAACATTAACTTATTCGTCGCTCTATAACCCTTAATAACTGCTCAAATTGTTTCTCTAGACTTTCTGCGTCTCCACTATTATGTACTATCACGTCGTATGCTCTGTCGTCTAACGCACACTCAGACGCCGCATCATCAATACCTTCCGTGAACACGAACCTAAAAGGAGTAAACTACAAAATATAAACTACAAATTGTAAAGGAGTAAACTACAAAGTACAGACATTGTGTTTCATTTATTGCACCAACACCTTCAAAATCTTCCAAGCAGAGGCGAACTTTGGATGTGCGTGTTAGACGCGGCTGACACTGAGCTACACTGGCCCAAGCCGATCTCCAGTACTTTCAACCTCAAAAAATCTACCGTGCTAACTAACCCTCTTCGCATCCTCTCTTCTAAAGGACACTCCACCCTCACAACCAGTGTACTGTACATTTGGGTGAAGTAATCGATATCGGTCGGTCGTCGACAGTCAGTGACAATGATGACGTCATCTTCGAATTCAGGCAGGATTGTTTGCCTGTAATCTTTATACGAATTAGTCATACGTATATTTTGAAACATCATTCAGCTAACGACTAAATATCAATATGTGTACATACGGCTTACTTATGATATATCGTTACTATTTTTTCTCCGGTATTCTCCAGCGGTAAATCTTACATTATTATCCCACTCTAGCAAACCTCAGCGCGCACCCTACAGTAATCAACCAATAGCTGAAAGGCGCTTGGACTTACCGTAACCAATCAACAGCCTACCTACAAAAGTATTCAGAATCCTCTTTTCTTTTCGATTCTCCCCATTTGATCATATCAAGTCGGTGTTGTTCCTTGTACGGTCCATCGGTAATCAGTTCGGAATACGGTAAACCTCAAAGTACGGTAAAAATGGATGCCGAGAGGCGGGGGGGGGGGTACACAAAGATGTACAGAGAGCCAGAGATACAGTACCTCTACATACGAGACTCCAGGCTACAAACTACACATACCTTTCATAGCAGCATACTCCCGCTTCAGACTGTGACTCAGGCTCACCAGTCTCGCAGCACAACACTCCTGTAACTCGACGAGAAGTTTCGAACAACAATAATCTTTGCCCGTTTTACGCTTCCCCGCGAACAATACGACCAGCTTCACCATATGGTTTATACTGAAAATAAGTTGACATTTCTACGGAGGACCGGGCAGAAAGCGTGGTCACCCTTTTTGGGGACTAGCTGAAACATCACACAAGAGAAGTGATGATGTCTAGCAAGTTACGGACAGAATATAAATAATGTGTACGAAAGTCAACCCTCAGCCAAACAAACAAAAAAAAATTTCATTTGCACTGTACAACATATTTTTTTCACCTATATTCAGACCCCAGATTTTCTCCAACAAACTTTCCCACATCAATCTCATTTAGACATATTTCTGAAACATTTGAATTTCCCTAAAAAAAGCGCAAAATATTTTCCTAAAAACCACCCCACAATCTATGCAAAACTGAACTGTGGTGTGAACCATCAAACTGCACTACCAGTACAAACAAAACACGCAGATTTTTAAATTTTATTATATAATAACATAAGACTTTGCAATAAGCAATAGAGGTGTAATCACAGGCTCTCAAATCTACAAACGAATTGCAAAAACACAAGTCCAACAATATTTAAAAAGAAACCATGATAAAACATTTCTTATCTACAACAAGCGTTGCGGATATACTGTACACACAGGGGGGTTGCAATAGTGCAAACGGAATAAAATACATTTCAACAATCAAACAACAATTTACTTACTTAGAGTAGAAATAGAACCTCTTGCATTTCCCATCTAGGTCTTTCTCTTACCGAAGCTCTCTCAACAATTGAAACACTAATTACTGTAATTACATGGTTGATGTTCAGTGGTTAAGAGAGAACAAAATGCTAGAATACAAACTACGAAAGAAAGGACTACGGTAGATTTGTAAACGTTTGCACAACCTGACCGAAGGCTGATTTGAAATTTGAAAAGGAATAAGTTATGGTACCCGAGCAAGAAGGAGCGACTCGCTGCAAGAAACGGCCGAAGAAAACTCCTCCCAGAAAGTCTAGAGGATTCTGAAAGAGAAGTGAATTAGGAAACAAAACTATGGTAATTGTACCGTATTCCTATTTTCAAACACGAACATCAAGCTACAATGGTAGACTGTTTTTTATTTTCAAAAGATGCGATGTTGAAACTCAGTAATTTATGCGCTGGAACTTGAACGCGCCCCTACATTTATAGTAAAATCCCCAAAAAGAAGCCAACAAATGAAATTATATAAGCTCATAATGCATTCCTTTCTCATTGTTAGTCCTATGATACGTAGGCTTCAAGTGCAGTGCTTAGGGATATTATAAGGATTTATCTAACAGTATGCAGTAAACTTAAATCATCCACATTTTACGCTAATGTTAAGAAAGCGCAAGAGACATAGAAATTTGCATATAACATGTCGAAAGGCGCTTGTTCGACATACGTTTCAAAACTATGTGCCATGCCGCTTTAATCTTTTTTTAAGAATAATCTTATTTTCAACATTAACCTTAAGCTCCAACGATGATGTTGTTGATGGGAATGTGGATGAGTTTTACGAAGAATCCAATGAAGCCCATGATCGCGAATCCAATAGCGGTGGCAATGGCGATCTTCTGGTATTCTAAAGTAAAAAGCCCAAATAAGATGAGAATTAATCAAGTAGGGAGGGTGAAACATTTTGCATTAAACAGTGATGCTCAATTTGAACGTTACGTTACTTGCATTTATTTTACTACTGTTATTTTGTTACGCGTTTTTCTGTATTTTTACGTAACGCGGGTACTAAACCTACATTCAGTAGCATTTCTATTACGGCTCCTCTCATATATTTCCTTGTTTTTTATTCTCGATATATTATATGTATATATATATATACTATATATATATATATATCTATCTCTCTCTATCTATCTCTTCCTATCTAATCTCTCACTATATCCTATTATATCTGGGGACCCCGGAATCCGGAATACGAATGAATTTAGGTTGTGCCTACGTTGTGTACAAAAATATAGAGCAACGCGTATCCATCCCGCTTTACTTCGGTTTACACTGAATAAAGTATATATATTTATTTACAAACGTATTTATATAGCTCTTCCACAAAAAGGAACTCACCCTTCCTGTCGGGCTTTGTGCACCTCTTGACGAGACGGATCGAGTCCTTGGCGAACTGCTTTCCGGGCTCAACGATCGATTGGAACTGATCCATTACTACCTGCAAAACGGAAATAGTATTGATAATTATAAGGGCGCATAATTAAATAAACGAATGTCACACAAATAACAAGGACGCAAATAAAATCCGGAAATGACTGACAGTTAAAGTTAAAGCATAACACCCTGTTTGTGAAACGTATGCCAGGCAAACGGATTCCCATTTAGTGTATGCTAAGTATGGCCCACTCGCGTCTATTCCGTGGTTTATTTATTCAGTCATTGTATATAATACATGGGAATTGTGTTGTCCAACATACGTTTAAAACCGCTGGAAAACTTAGTTGCAGACGTGGAAAGGGAAGGATGAGGACCAGAAAACTACACAGCAAAGTCTCTACAACTGGAATAAAGATATTGATGTGAAGTTGTGAAGCACAGAGGAATGAAGCACTGTCAGACGAAAGGCTACATGTCTGCAGAAAGGTTCTAGGTAAAATGCGTACTTTGTCCAGCGTCTAAGTAATCCAAATAGTGCCATATAAGCTCAGCATCAACTTTAGACGACAATGAAACGAGCAAACAATGATTATGTAAACCATTCTTATACAATAAGTGAGAAAGTAACACGATAGTAGCAAAGCCACACACAGATCGGAGTGAATTTCGGCAGCTAGCATGCACCTCCAACCGAGCCAACAGAACAATGAGAGAGTGTACACTTTGGAGAGACGGGATACAAGTACCGTAGTCGGACTGCAATCCCTGTTTCGCAGGCACGGCGCGAGATTTGAATTGTCAATAAGAAAACCTGCTTTTGTAAAGCAATCATGGTTTGCGCGAGACTACCATTGCCATACATGCAGAAAGGAAACAGAGGGAGAAGCTAGAGTCACCGGGCAAACCCTCGCACGCCCCCTAAGGCATGGAACCGAGATAATTGAAGAATTCATGGACACCGGTGTTTGCAATCTTTTGCTTCATGACTGGTCTTTATAATTTAATGAAATCCTAGTTATTTCTCGGTAATATTAGAACAAAACAACTGTAAATATATGTTGGGAAAATACAGTTACTTACCGTACGTTAGACGCCCACGTTTTCCCGCGGATTTTCCGTGTGTCCAATGAACTTGCGTGTCTACTGTAGTTGGTGTCCAAAATTGATTACATACTGTACGTGTCCATATGAAAATTTCCTTGTTTTTTTTTGGAGGTTTTCCTTACATTTTAATGTTAAACAATTATTGATAGTGTTTATTCTCTAGAACGAGCGAACGAGGCTAAACTGGCTGCAGTAAACGGGGGAAGGCTTGAAAAGGCTTTACGAAAAGGCAACACTTTTCTGCGGTGATCCCGGACCGGTCCTATACCGGGCGGGCAGATAGTCCGGCTTGGATCCCTCCCCGAACGGTTCGATGTTCCTGTACGCCTTACTCCTCCTCCTCACGTTTTTGGCGTGTGCTTCTGGCGAGCTGCCAACCGAATTGGACCCGTTCCTTGAGAAGCTATTTGACACGGAAGAATGTGAGTCATTAATTGGTCGATCGATAATTACTTGAATAATCGATAAGTCCCCCAAAACAATCAATATGATTGTAGACCAATCACGTAGGGGTTTACCCATGGTCGATCGATAATTACCAAATGTCAATCGATGGTCCAACCAAACGATAAGTTTCAAATAACAATTTCTCAGTTTCTAAATTAACGTCTTACCATTAGAGTTGTGGTAAACAGTGGTTACAAGATAAACAATTCTTTTGCAAGCATTACTTACCGAGATAATCTATGTTTCCTAGTAGTAATACAAAGGAACTTGGGTGCGGGCACTTCATTCTTGCAGTTGTGCCAGAAGTTTCGATTGCTCAATATACAATTACAATAGTTTATTTATGTATACAATAAAGTTTTCTCAGGTTCAGTAAAATTTAGCAACATTGTTGCAGCCTTTTCATTTCGTTTTCTTGTGCTCGGTAAAAACGTTTATTGTGAACTTACTCCAGTCGTACTACAAAACATTATACTCCCAAATGCACATTCCTATTCTAGAAACAAAATCGCCATTTTATTATTATGCTTATTTATGTTAAAAGTTTATTTTTAAAATATATATCATACAAATCCTGGCGTTTTTAGTCGCAGTTATTTATGGCTTCAACGAAAATCACGTACAATTTCTCATGCACATCCTTCTCTAATCGATAATTTGCGTTCCTCACTCTATAGGAATAGGATGTTATAATGCCACAAAACCTGCTTGCCAAACTCCTTGACGTCTTGAGTGTAATATAGGCAAAGCACTGCAAAACTGCATTTATGAAACGATGTTTTCGCATAAAAGCACGCGAGATGAAATCACAAAGTTATACTTGGACTACTATGAGAACAAGGGAAGTTCAAAATTTACCGGTGATGCGCTCGCTCGGTTTAGCTTACTTTTTGAATTTCTGAATGTAGATTTACGTAAGAAATACACATGTAATTCCATGCACCTCAAATCATAACTTGTCAGTGGCAATAATCACCAAGATAGGTACCCAGGACCGCAAAGATTACACCAAAATATGCTAATAGTATGCAGATTTGTCCTTCGTCCTAGCTCTTTGCGTAGCTCATGAGAACTTTTGGGGAAGGCCGTAGGCGCCGTATGCCGTATAGGACAGCTACCGTAGTCCGTAGTAACTAGTAACGCTCATTTCTAATTTCGCTTTTCTAATTTTCATCGTTCTTTTTTAATGGGATTCTTTCTTTCGAAAACAAAGAATTTTTTTTTTATTATGTAAAGATGACCGCTGTGAGCAAGGTCATGTCATGATAGGGTTCAGCTCAGGGGTCAATTTTCTCCTTGGGAGAATGTACAATTATGTTTATCAAATAAACACCCTACACATGACACTTGTAAGGTGGATCAATACACATGCATATACATGAAATATTTAAGCCAAGCCTAAATTCGTATATACCTATAGCGTAAATTATCCAAACCCAAGAACGCTTACCAGTCATAAGAACGTTTACAACAACTTAAACTCTGGAATATGAATATGCAAATTTCAGGCGAAGAATTCCTGGGCGCGGGCGATTTCCTCTCAGTGGCTACGGTAGAATGCGATCCTTACAAATGCGACTTTCCACGACAACTTTGCATGCGACCGTCGGCACAGTATCAGGACAAATCGGCTAACATGTGCAAGGACCTACCCGCTAAGGTGTGTCGATAGCGATTTTTATATGTTCTTATTGAGAAGTTGATCTAATTATATTTCTTTACTTTGACTAACTGATCTTACTAGTTTGTTTGCAACTTTACTCACTTTTGAGTATTATTGATTGTGGTGTCCACTTTTAAAAGTAAAAATACAGTTTACAAACATGTTCAAACGGTTCCCCGGGAATTGAGACGTAAAAGGCTTTTAATAATCGTTGACATTACAAATAATATATAAGCGTAAACAGAGAAAAGATGTATATGTATGCTCGGATGCACACCTCTCCGTGTATTTAATAAATAAATAAATATGTACATGTAGTGCCTGACGGCCGCAAACGGTGGTGTACCCGTGGGTCCTCCTACGATACCAACTCTACCGCCGCTTCCAACGTTTCCACCAATGAAACCGATAGTACCAGGTAACGTATATTTTTTGTGGTCTTACGTTCTAGAAAATATGGTCCTACAGAGCCAGCGTAGTTAGGCCTACTGTAGCCGGTTCAAAACATATATAATGTAGTGTAATTTTATCCTTCCTATGCAAATATACTAACAGTAAGATACGCTAATTTATATTCTATACCGATTCATGGCATGCCGATTCCCTGATATTGTTTGTTTTATGACGTGATCATTTTTTTGTTTTTACAAAAATTCTTTCCAAGTAAATTCGAGCCTTTTCCGTAATTCTAAAAAAGAGGCTTGCTATAGAGAAAAATGTCTAATCGCAATATGAGACCGGTCTGCAGTCTGCAGCGCGCACCCGCGCTGATTCACCAAAATGAGAGGCGCGCCCGAGGGCGCTTCGCGCTGACTAAACCGAGTAAAAAAACAGATTATACAAACCGCAAGGTCATGCAAATACTACTTCCTCGAATAGATAAACACAACGCTTATGAGTCACACCGTAAAACGTGACTCATTTTAAGGCGACTGTTCTATTGCAAAAAAAAACTATCTGAAACTTTTCTATTTGCTTCCCGAGACGACGTCACTTTTAAAAGAAAAACGGATTTCGATTTTTTTTTGCCTACCCTGTGATTTTTCTTGTGAAAACCGTATTTCATTGTAAACAGCGAAAAAAGGAGTATCATAACTACACCTTAGTCCGAAGCGAAAACTGTGTTGCTAAGCTTGCACCAAAATTGCACAGTTTAATCATACGTGGCTAGATGAAGCATTAACTTAAAAAAAATTTCCTTTCGTTTAGGTCCATTCCCCTCCTTAGGTGGTGGTCCAGGTGGAGGTCCAGGCGCAGGCTCTCGTGCAGGCCCAGGAGGAGGAGGCCTAGGCATGGGCCCCGATCGTGTGGCACCCCATGCGAGGAAGATTGTCAACCCAAATAATGTCCGACCGAGAGATATTTGTGAAATGGGCGCCCCAACAGGACGATTCTGCGGATTTGCACAAAAGTTAGTGTAGTTATTGATTGATTACGAATCAAATTCAAAATAGCATACAAAAATTAGAATATTAGAAATGCTTCCATGTCCAATTAGCAGGAGAGAAATTAGCATATTAGAACTTACAATTAGGACGGCATCGAAGCCAAAACCCTATAAGACTACAGGCCATACGAAAACAAATTAGCATGCTTAGCGATGTGAATTCGTGAATTGCGTTTCGTTGAATGGATAAAGTTTTGCTTGCACCTCATGCATGTTTCTACTACGATCAGTACGAAACGGTGGCATGTCACAACTCTGTCATGTACTGTCGTATAAGATAGTCGTACACACAACACAGTATGAGCGATTTCCTATCGCATAGGCATAGTTTATGTTTTGCAAAATAGATTGCAAATATGCATACATTTATCTGTAGGTAATATTACGAAAATAAATAAATAAAATAAAATAAAAATAAAATAAAATCCAGATTCGTCTACAATCGAGAGACGGGTGAATGTGATGAGTTCTGGTTTCCCGGGTGCAGAACCGCTGAAACAAATGCGAATTTATTCGATACAAGGAGACAGTGCGAACGCGTCGCTGACGTTTGTGCACGTGAGTCTTTTTTTTAGTTTCACCGTTTTTATAGCTTAAATAGGTCCATAACACTTTGCTATACCTATCTCGTCTTATCGTCTTCTCTCTCTCTCCCTCTCTCTCTCTCTGTTTCTCTCTCTCTCTCACTCTCTCTCGTTTGTTGTTATTATATTTCTTTAGCTTCATGCATAAGTATAACTTAGCCTTTGTCGTTAGCTTGCTTTCGCCTTTGTGTGGTGTGGGATGTCTGTAATTCTACTAATTGTAAGTTCTTGCACCAGTCTGTCTATATTTGTAACATTCTGCAATCTGTGCTTTCTAATCACTCTTCGCGTGCTTCCCGGTTATTTTTCCTGGTGTCGGGCATTTCACACAATTCCGCTCTTCTTGCAGGTCTGGCCACTCCGGCGCCCGTTCCTGTTCCCGTACCGGTGCCGCGTCCGCATCGCCCACAGCCTCCTCAACCGCCTCCAGGCCCGCCTCCCGGCATCTTCCCGGGTGGATTCCTACCTGGTGGGGGTGGGGAGGGTGGTCCCCGGGTAGGCCCGGGTGGCATGTTTGGGGGACGGGGTGCCGGCGGTAACCAGGGTGGCGCTCTCGGCGGTGAGGGCGGCGAAGAAGGCGCCAACGGCAACAACGGCCTCCTGGGCCTCATCACCCAGGGCCTGATGACCGCCAAACAACTGAAGGAGGGCGGCAACGGAGCGATTCCACAAGTAGCCGCGCAGCAAGCACAGAATTGGTTGAGCCAGTTTGGGTTTGATGGAATTCCGAACTTCTTTGGCGCAGGGGGATAGTGTTTATGTGTTTACTTTCACTGGTGAATGCTTAAAGCGGTATAACAGCCGGTTTTTTGAAAAGAACGCTCACGCCGTATCCCCATGCAGTTTGCATTTGAATACAACATATTGAAATGCAGTCGTACGGCACACTTTTCGAAAACCACTCGTTATACCGCTTTAAATCCTCAGGCATTAGATGTGTTGCACCACATACATATATCGATGTATAAATTAGCATGGTTTGGTGTTGGGTTTTTTTGCTGACTGCACTTATACCCAATTTCCGCACTGAATTTAAAAGTAAATTATATTCTCTATTCATTTGCAAACAAATTCTTCATTCTGCGCCGTTCATCATGACATATCTTGCTTTATTTTTTTTTCGCTTGTTTTACCAAGTTGAACTGTTTATATCATCTACTCAAGCGTACGGTATAAGAAGCTAGTGTTTCTGTATATATTATAGTTGTTGGCTTTTCTGATTGTGAGCTTTGTTGTTGTATTGTACATCCTTTTACCTTGCAAAACTTTACCTTCCAACGAGTTCCAACAATCAACAGAAAAATAGAAGTTCTAGAAGAACCAGTCGACCGTTCCGTCTGCTTCCTTCCAAAGGATATTGGGAGTCGTGACTGCGTGGCTGCCCGCTGGTCGCATCGTTTCTACTACGATGGGGCAGCCAAGCAGTGCCGACAATTCTGGTACCAGGGCTGCGGAGGTAACGCTAATAACTTTACGTCAATGAAGGCTTGCTTTAGACTTTGTGTAGTTTCCCTAATAACCGGTGCGCAAGACTTTAGGCAGTAGGAGTATTTTCACTTAAATAGATCAACTCTGGTAACCATTCCGGTTGAGAATACCATACCGATGATGTCTTATGAGATGATACAGCAATTGAATATTTCTCGATCACAATAGGATAAAGTGCACATATGCAGGCTTTTTTTGCCCTCTTAAACTTGGGTAGTTCATCGTAGCTGCGCCAGAACTGTGCGAAAATGAGAGGAAAACTTCGTTCGCCCAAGTCTGGCGCACTTCTGGCGCGCACCAGCCGTCCACTAACTGTACCGTCCATAATCAGATACGCAATTTCATGAGTGGGCGTGACTAGATCACTAGATGAGCCTATCCTTGTGTACGTTTAACATTTTAACTTGTATTATGTGATGGTTTTTTTAAATCATATATCTATGGAATCGTTTAGTTGTTCTTCCAATGCTTTACAGTTTTTGATTCTAACAAATAAAGGTCCTACCAAGTTTTCTTTTTAACAAACTTTTTTACACCACTTTATTTCTAATGTTTGTTTACCGTATATTCCTTTGCGACCTTTGCCATTCTGCATCTATAACTTGCAGACAACAAGGTGATTTTCTAGTGAGCCCATCCCTTTAATAAAAAAAAAACAGAATGAAGTTTGTATACTCACATCATATCATATATGCAACTCATATACAAATACAAATGGCAATTTGGACAAAACTGAGTCTTATTATTCTTCCATTTATTGCAAGGTATTCCAAAGAAAAAGTTAGTGCAAACACAAGAGAACAAAACAAAAAAAGTATTGGTGCGACATTTCACACTTATGTGTACGGTAGAAATGAAAGTACGAGCAAATCCAGAGATCATGTGAAATGAGACGCATACGATTACTACAAACTACAATAAACGTTATTTGTAGTTTGTGACTGCAAAATGCAATGAGTAATAGTTGGGTGCAGTCGATCCTATATTGCTTGACGACATGAAAATGAAAATAACGAATATTGTTCGTAAAAACTCAACAATCTCAACATTAAATCAGTAAAACTGAAACTAAAAGCGAACAGGCAGGACCATAAGCTGAGCTCCGAGCTCCAGAACTATCCATTTGGCTACATGAAAAGGGGAGGATTCGAACTCTGGTTGCTCGTCCCAGAGTCTAGGGCTCTCCCACTGCTCCATGGGAGCAAATTCTCATTCGTCATCGAGGTCGATAAACTGATACGTGGATAGTGAGCCGGGAATTTGACGCTTGCGGGGAGTGTGCTGAAAGGGGCTATTCAACTGTTTATGTTTTACTTTTTGATTGTGGTCCTCTATGAACTTTCCAACAATTTAATTGCTTAAACTTTTAGAATTTAATCATTTTCCACGGGTCTGTTCCATTAAAAATCCAGAATTAACTCCTTACTTACCGAAACCGACAATTCGCTGGTTAGCAGCGAAAGTTCGGCGATGTGCGGGCACGACGAAGATCGCAAATGTCGTACCTGAAAGCTAACAGTTAACGACACTGATAAAACTACAGCGGTTCCAGGCAGGAAAAGGGTGCACTGTGAACACAAGACGCTTCTGTGGTGCATCTGGTTTCAAAGGATGCAGAACACAAGAGAATTTACGCAGCTGGTGCATGACAGTTAAGACATATCCATATCATATAGGCAGTATACATAACGTTCACCAGTAAGAGTATGTTAGTGAAAAAGCTTACATTTTCCAAATATGCGTCCTTGATTTCGTAAATCACAAAACTGATCAAGCGGCTCCACGTCGGATAGGTCATCTGGAAGGTTTTCTTTATTTTTTTTATAACTTCGGAACTAAAACCAACAGGTCTTTCATAGTGCCGCGGGGGAGGGCGCGGAGAGAGAGAGATAGACTGCTCAACTTAAAAACTGCTCACATCGTGATCGTTGCACATCAAACTGAGGAGCACATTCTTGAATATCAACCACTTTTCCGCGGTGAAGCTCATTGTCCGTACATTTGTGTGCTGACGCCCAATCAATCTGAAAGCAAAAACAAAGTTGCCTATGCTCAAACACCAGTAGCTTTAGACTTTACACTTACCCTCGCATACAACATTACATTACAACAAAATAGCATACCGTAGCATCTTCACCACATTTTCGTTGTTCTCGGCACCTTTCGATAATAAACTCATCAGCATGTTCATGAACCTAAACAAACGAAACCTGTGAGCCAGACTACTTATGGGAGCCGCTATCAATAACTCGCGGCTAATCATGCACACCGGTCACGTTGTTACCCACGCAAATTCCCTTTTCGACTTCTTGAGCTTGAGTTGCTTGAGCTTGAGCATGGCGAGACGGCAATAACTTTTGTTAAAGTAAGATAACAAAAAGCATACCGCTGGAATTTGCCCACATGAGTGCGGAACTTTTGGTGAGTTCGTAGCTCAGCTGGTTGTAGACCGTCCAGGCCAAAGTGCACTGCCAATTTAACGTCTTCTTCCTAAATAGTAAGAAGTGTACTATAATAAAGCAAGTATTTCGGCGATTTCGGGACGGACCTCTACGAAACATGTCATAAGCGTTGTCATGATATTGGATAATATTGTACATGTCATAATATTGTACTGGGCCATCCTTGAAAGAAGGAGCACGCTTTTGGGGAGTAAAATTGAAGGCCGCGGAGGCTCACGAAACATGGGCCATATATTTCTTTCCTTTTATCGAAGGTTGTATCGAAGGATCTTCGATGTATCGAAGGATCTTTGTAAAGCATGTTTTTTGGAAATTAGCACCATTATCTTTCGATAAAACGAAACTAATTGAGCACTTCATTCTCGTGAGCCTCCCCCTTTAACCTAACACACCTTTTCACGAAAACTTTTAAGCTCTCTTCCCCTAGTTTATAGAAAAACATTCTTAGACAAATATTGAGGGACCAAATAACTTGAGTAGGAACTGAACCCGCATCTTTGGATTCTTTGGATTACTTCGTTAAAGGTAGTGGTAATGATTCGTTACCACTACACCACTTCTACCCTAGCCATTCTCAGCCAGTCATGGACTCTAGAATAGCCGTTCTCTCTTTTCTGATTCTTATTTTAACGTCACCAGTCGTGTCAGAATTTCATCCTTCCCCAGGGACAGCTTTTAACCACTCAACAAAATTTCGCCCAATAGTAGAGGAACACTAAAACTGGAAGGCATCCGAAAAAGGAAACCCATATTTATGCTAAACAGAGTCTTGGATGCTGCGGTGACAAACTTGCCACAAAGTACATAAACAAAATCAATCAAATACGACAAATTTAGGTATCTTGGGTGTTATGTGTGTATGTGGATATGTGTGTGAGTCAGTTTGTCCGTTCGTTCGTTTCCCCATTTGCGCTATTGGTTTCTCTATCATACTTTTCACACTTGGGATAAGCCTCAAAATATTCATCAACCAGTGACGCGGAAAAGGTGCGCGGCTCCAGTTTGGCAACATTCCCAAAAAAAAGGTGCGGCACTGGAGCGAACGTCCGCGTTGAACTGAACTTACCAAAAATAACTGAAGGAACATTTTCTCGAACACGGCGTATTTATCGCCTATCTTTGCATATTCCTCTGCAACTCGCTGTATTTCGGAATCTTCGGCGAATAGTACACGACCCGAGTAGCTGAAAAGTGATACTTGAATTTGCCGCCGCGGCAGATTGGCGCGAGTGCCGCGTTGGAATTCCGAAACAGAATTCCAGCGGACACCCTCGTACCTATGATGACATATGATGACACCCCCCAAGTGGAATGACACTCCCCTCACACGCCTTCCCGAAGCAGCTAGAGAATTTCAGTTGAATATATAAGCAGCATGTCCATACCTGCTGGCCAAGTAGACCTTTTCCACGGAAGAAGCTTTATGCCGGTGATTTTTCATCAACTTTGCCATTCGAGGTGTACACACGTAGCGTTGCGGAGAGCTGTATCGACAGCTAAAAGTACAAATACACTATACTGCATGTAATTAATTGAGGTAAGCCATAGGTGATAAACCTACTAAATAGTAGCAAAAATGTGTGTACTAACAGTGCTATGAACAAATGACTGAGGTGAGTCAATTAAAAAAAAGTGTCTTTTTCGACAGTGGTAAAAATAAAAACTTTAGTTTGAAAATTGTCTCACACCGCCTTCACTGCAGATCGAATCGTCCGTTCCACGACTATTCTAGATGTTTCAGGTTCCGGTTCCATTTTCTAGAAGAAGTTTACAATTTTCTAAAGTAACACTGGTAAGAGAGAGGTAGTCGAAAAGAAAAAGTGATAAAGGTAAAGGTAGAGATAAGGAAAAAGAGAGTGATAAAGAGAGAAGGAACGTGATAGAGAGCGAGCAAGGGAGACACGAGATAAACAGGATAAAACAAGGTAGAAAGATAAAGAGAAAGGAAAAGAGAGAGAGATAGAGAGAGAGATAAAGAGGGAGAGAGATGGAACGAGAGGGCGAATATTCTCTTCCTCCTTTGATGTTCTAGTAATGAAGGGATGTTTTCCGCCAAAGACAAGGCTCCTCTCTTTTAGCCTCAAAGTAGTAAGTAGGGTTTGTTTTGCTGCATCAAAAAGAACTCGTCAGTCTGATTTTCTTCGCGACGCAATGAACAAAGTGTTACTTACTTATTGTTATCCGAGTAACACTCCCTCTCTCTCTCTCTTAGAGATGGGCACCTCCAATAGTGGCTAGAGTAGGGGGCATCAGAGACAAAGAGAGAGGTTTTAGGTTTTAGTGGAACAGAGGAATAGGAGAGTGTGAGATAGTCAAAAGAGAGAGAAGGAGAGAGAGTAAGAGAGAGAGAGAGAGAGAGAGAGAGAGAGAGAGTAAGAGAGTAAGAGAGTAAGAGAGTAAGAGAGTAAGAGAGATAGAGAGAGGGAATTTTTTTCAAGAACCCCTCCGTAAACAGACAGCAAAACGCAATTCTTCAATATATGGCATCTCGATTTCTGAAGCGACAAAGAGCCTGGACAAAGGAACGACGAAAATGTATAATAAGCCCTTTAATATTTCGCTCTGATGTAAAAAGAAGGAGGTTCTGACTCTGAGGGGCGTCAAGAATATAACTCGGTTACCGTAGAAGTTGCATTATTATATGATGAACTACTCAAGATATCTTCTAACCAGCTGCGAAATGATTGCCATCCAGTGCGACAGCTTACTAGGTTGAGGCCGCTAAGGCACTAAATGGTATTGACAAGAACCACCATAAAGCTGCTTCGCACTTATGGTCCAAAAAGTGGGCGCGGAACAAAAATGGCGCACATGAGGCGCATAAACGGTACGCCACAAGCGCGACACAAGCACGTTACACGTGCGCCGTGGAGGGCGAACTGAATTGTTTATCTATTGCTCGTCACTGGCTGCGCCTCTTCGCATTAGCCTATTTTGCGCGACGATAGCTAGTCTGCAAGGTGTAGCCGTAGCCTCATAGGACGAAAATAGAACTATGATGAAAATACAAAAACAAAACAAAAACACTATTATTAGCTCTATTTATGATAGTTTTTTTTTCTAAATACAATGCGGCCACACCAAGTATTTCATTTGATTTTGAAGATGAATTGTTGCATAATACTGATTGCCATAATTGTGTCAAAGATTGAAACGTTGAACTACTTCAAACATCAGTTTCAGAATATCAGATCAGTTTCTATCAGTTTCTACAATAATGGGAGTGGAGATGTAACACAATAAGGTCGGTCCTTTCCCAAGAAGCATCGCGGCGGCAAACGTCCTTGTAACTAAGTAACTAACCATCAGATGTTACATACTCTGAAAGGAGGTTTCAAAATTACTCCGAGTTTTTCACTTATGAGAAGGCTGAAGGAATAGAGGGTTTACATACACTACACTAACACGATAATGTCGTTCCTTTCGTGCACATAGACTCGGCAGTCATAAATCACGAGAATTTTAATCAAATGCCTTTTCTGAAGGCATTAACGGATTAACGTCCACAAAGTAAAAATTTATTGGCCTAATACGACGGGTCATAAATTCTACCGAAAGCTCAAATGCCCGTATATTTACAAAAAAAAGGCAATCTGCTTCGAGGTAACAATAATGAATTCTCTAGAGTGCATAATTTCGAATACAGCCTACCATGAGAAGGAGTAACACGAAACAACTTCCAACAATATCGCCTAATTATCGTTGTCTTTTATAACCTTCTAACAACTTAGCCGGCGCTAGTTTTAAGAACCGTTCGTGTATCCATGGCCATAGGCCCATAGGGCCATAGTCTTGAAAATCATCGAAGTTGAAAGTTGAGACTGGTAGAGTCTGAGAAAATCTAGAAGCTGGGCCAATATTCAATGAAGGTGTTGGCTTCTTCATCACGTACATGGCACAACTACTTAGAAACATTTGGAAAGCTGATGAAAAAATTCAAGTAAAGAACTTTAAATTCCAAAAATAGTGTGGAAACTGAGCCCGATTGGTCAGCACTAAAATGCGCACAAAAAGCGCATTAGCGAGGTTTCTATTCGTCAAATTCGTTGAGAGGCCACATTAGAATGGGTGCTGGGGAGAGGGATGCGGCCTTCCCCGGAAACGGGAACTCGCATCCTTTTTTGGGGACTCCTCTCGTCGCTCTCCCCTCTCTTATATCACTGTTTTCTCTGTTTTCTCCCACGTTCTCTTCCCCTCTCCCTCTCTCTTCCCCTCTCCCTCTCCCTATCTCTACCTCTCTCTTCCCTCTGTACAGTATCAGTATGAAATGTGAATTTTGGATTTTTTTATCACAGTATTCGACGCATGTACTTGGTCGCTGAATTTCTTAGCAATGAAGACTACGATAACTAATTGGCCGGGAGGAATCGCTCAGATTATCATCACAATTATGGCAATTAACCATAAGCTAGGCATTTCCAACAAATGGGCGTTTTCAGGATAATTTACGAATATCCTACTGGGTTTCTGGACAGTTACCATATTCATATTTCATCACGAAAGTTTTTTTGTGCTCTCAGTAAACCACGGTGAAAAGCAGCTCGTAATGCGCTCAGTACATCAGAACACGCAGTTTCAAGTTGTAGAACCAAAATAGTCGTTCAAGCTTCTCCAGAAATCTTATACATTTCAGAATCAGTCGCACAGTTCCTGTATTTAGGTAGTCCCCGCATGCTCGACAATATTATGGTGTTTAAAAATGTGTTTAAAAATTTATCCGCATTATAGAAAATGCGCCATGCTATAAACAAAAACGAAGCGAAAATGCACAATTCATGCGCTCTTGAAAAATTTTTATTTTTTGTCTGTCTGTAGATATTCTCCTGTAGTTCCAAAATACGGTAGTTTTTCTACACTTGGATGAAAAATCGGCCATACATTGGAACCCCATTAACCTGGAACCGGATACACGGGATGAAGTACTCTCAAAGTGAAACACTTGCACCTTACATTTCCATGCCCAAATAGAAGCCGTAACTCACCGTTGAGACACGCTTCACCCTTCAATATAGGTTTAGACCTGATAAGGGGAGTAAAACTAAAAGCACGGGAAATTTTCCCTGCGAATATATGGCACACACTTCGCGCATCGGCGGCTCTCAAGAATTTTCGCCATTGATGACTTTTCGCGCAAAAATGCGGCAGTGGCAAATGTCTGGCTCACATTTAGTGGGCCCAGTGTGCGGGTACGTTGTACGACGTACGCCGTACCGAAATAATAGCCCAAACAGCTTCGCATTCATTTTGCCGAGATCAAAATTGCACAACTTTGCACAAATCATTCCTGACATTTTTTCATTTTCGTGTCCTAACAACGTGAAACCTGTTTATGGGCGGCAATTTTTTTTTGGTGTCTCTACATCCGCGCACCTCGTACTATCTTCGCCAGTTTGTCGCCAGGTTCTCGTGAGTGCACTGGGCACCCTTTCGCAAGAATCTGGCGGAGATCGGGCGAAGGCTTCCGGCATCCTTCTGCATCAATCTCCGTATTTGCTTACAGTCTTTTTCGCCGCGCGAAATGAATTCACCAGGATTTCGCAGCACACCACCCGAGTTTCCTCCGTGTAGGTTCACGTTTCACGTACAACGTGTTATATTACACGTATGGTTGTCTAGATATAGTACATAGCCACCATGTTGCCCTGTATTCTAAATAGGTTTTGACCAGTCATAATTATTTGGATTTGAAAGTTTTGCGAAATTTCTCCCGCTTTTTTCATTTCCCATGACATTCTGCCGAATCGCTAGACTGGCTAGACAATAATTGATTTGCAATACATAGAAAAGAGATACAGACTTCAGAGGGGGGGGGGAGACAGGAGAGTTATAGAGGTTGTAGGAGAATTAGTGAGAGAAAGTCGGAGATGTTGAGAGAGGAGTGGGAGCGAGAGGGAGAAAGCGAGAGAGAGAAAGAGAGAGAGAGAGAGAATCGGAGAGAGATGAAACCAGAGACAGAGACCAACCCCAAAGTTGCACTCTCCTCTCAGGGCAGATTGTGGCTTCAAGAGCCCAGACCAGACAACTAGGGAAAGTATAAGATAACGAAACAGACAGAAAGCGATAAGGAAAACGCAACACTATTATGGAGAGATCAAATTTCACTTGAACCTGCGAATATCTTCGAAGTCTTTGTCATAAAAGATCCACTGAAGCTGGTCGGCAAAGGGTTGAAATATTTTTGTAAACTCCGCTGTTCCTATTTAGTATTCAATATGTTAAAATAGCTGAAGTACGCCTGTCAAGATACTCCCTACCCTATTTATGCAACTGGCAACTAATTGAGTACACCATATAAACCTAATTACGGGTTGCTGTTTTATACACAATGTCGCAAGAAGGTCTGAACTTTATTACAACCAATCAAAACAACGCGAAACTCTGAGTGTGCTGTGCGGCGAAAAAAATCAGGTGCTCCAACATCTCGCACGCACCTCGCGCGCACCTCGCCAGACTTTGACCAAGTTCTCGAGAGCACCCCTTGGCTACAAACTGGCGAAGATAGGGCGAAGTCGCCGTACACAACACCATTTTATTTGATTGTTCATGAATTTTCTCATTTCGCCGCGCGAAATGTTACAGGCGCCTTCCAAAGAATACGCTGTTTCACGAACCATAAAAACAAAGTTGTACCCATAATTCATCTCCATTATACCGTAGTTTCAGACCGAACAGGCCAGTCGTGTGGCACAGAAAGGGACACACATCATCTTTGAGTTCAGTTACACATACATACAACACTGGCGATGCCAACACACCTACACCTATGTATCCGACGATCAGGCTCAAGAAAAACCAGGATTTTCTTGTCGGAAAAAAAACGAAAGAACCTGAAACAGAGAACCACCACACCACTTCAGACGCACGAAACATTGTGCGTGACGAAACTTTCATACACTATGCACGCGATTACGTTTTTTTTTTATTTGCGAAGCCCTCGGATTATAAGATTGTCTTGTGAAGCCCAACAGATTCGTACACAAATTGCATAAAGCGGGAACACAGTTGACCAGTAAACGCTTCGCACACCACGTACCACACCGCTTTGATGACGAGAAACATGTTTCTCGTCTGTCATTGTGCTCCACTGATAGTTTTAGTACTTCTTTTGGATCGAAAAAAAGAACGGGGTCACATCCGTACATTCCTTCCTCGTGAAAACCCTTTCCCTTTCATTGCGGTCATTTTGCGCTCCTGACCCAAAACAGACCTTCACCCATATTGGGTTCGCGGCTTGGAGAGAACAGTTCACAGCTTTACTGAACTCCTCTCGCTGTGCTGTCAAACGGACCGAATCGCTACGTGTTCTCCTGTTTCGACTCAGTTTCTACTTCATACACTCGCCTGTTCATACAAGGTAAGGGTAACTGAATTAAGCAAACCCCCCCCCCCCCCTCCACAATTTCCTAGTTCAGTCAGTGACATGCAAATTATAGTAGACCAGATGGCTATCGCCGCGACTATTCAGGCGATCATACCAAAAAGGTCAGACTGCATACTTATATGATATGTAACGTAGCTTTAGAATTTATGCAATAAAATTCGATTGTGCTGATTTTGAAGAGTTGAGAAATGTTGCCATAGCCGGACCTCTTTGGTTTGCCCTTTCATAACCGAGAGTGGATTTGAGACAAAATTATAGCATATTATCAAAAAGCTGTCACACAGAGCCCCACAACGACATGAAACAATAATTATTGGTGAGATAAGCACTGCAGAAATAAAAAACGCCACTTTAGATGGTTCATTGCTACTACCTGCTCCTGGCAACGCTACTGTTTATTCGAGATACGATGCCGCCCGAGGAACTCCAATCAAACCACGAAAATCAAATGTATTAAGCCAAGACACAGAATAATCAGTTAGTATTTATTAATCGAAATAACAAATGAATAAAGCAAGATCATCCGTGAATTGTGCACATAATTATCCTTTGTTTACCATCGCGCTCTCTTCGAATCACCACCACGGTCACCACCTCCATAACCTCGCTTCATTCCACCACCACCACCTCCCCAACGTCCTCTACTGCTGCCCGACCCGCCACTTCGCTGTGCCATCTGGTACATCTCATCAGGAACCTTCTGTTTAGCTTCTTCTAGTACCTTGATCAGATCTCGGGCTTTGTTAGCGTTAGCATTTGTGAAGAATGTGTGGGCGGTACCCTGAAAAGAAAAACAATACCATACCGCAATGTAATCGACAACTAGAAAATATTAACCAAATACAATGAGCCACAATAATGCGAGAAACAGAAAACAGTGGCACACCTTCTTTCCACGACGTCCAGTACGACCAATTCGATGTACGTAATCTTCAGAGCAATTTGGATAATCGTAGTTGATTACGTATTTAATATCATCGACATCTAAACATGAGACTTTCACCAAAAATATAAAAAGAATTCGGATGCTCCTTGCAAATAAAATAGTAAGCACTAAGTCTAAGGCCAAAAGCAAATCGAAAAAATAGGAAGAGTAACTAAGATAAACTGAGAAACAAATGCAACCGAAAAGCTAACCTTTACAGCTAACAGATTCGGCCACCGAGTGCGAAGGGTTTTCCATGAGATCCGCCCGGGAGAGAATATTCCAGCCATAGCAGAGCCACTATTACCAGGCTCCACAAACCACACAGAGCAATACCGTGTGTACAATTACTAACCAATCATCCAATCGCAATCAGATGAAATGACCAGAAAACTGTCACACAGATCACAACAAAAGGGCCTGTGTAGTCGCCGAAAACATGAGACTCTCCAAGACAAACACAATATATTGTGCCTCTCATAGATCGAATGCTGCTTCAATGAGGATAGAGTAGCAGCATTCATAAACACCACCCTCACTTCAAATTGCCAAAGACAATAAGAGCACTCGGATAGAGGCATCAAACAAAGAGACTTACCTAGACCACGTGCGGCGACATCTGTGGCTATTAAGATTGGAGTCTTTCCGGCCTTGAATTCTAAAAAAAATAAGGGGGTACTAGACTAATAATAAACGACCAAACAAACATTCTCTTACCAACCCCTACGAACTGCCCCAAATATTGCGGTCAAATATTTCGCCTTACCTTTTTTGTGTATTTGTAGTATTTAGTTTCTGTTGTTGAGCAGAATAAAGTATTTAATATAACATGTACACTTCATATCAACTGAATTATAAAAACTAACCGTTCAAGACCCATTCTCGCTCGCCCTGATTTTTATCTCCGTGAATACAGAGGGCTGGCCACCCATCCCTCCTCATCCAGCGTGTAAGATCATCGGCCTTTCGCTTTGTTTCAACGAAGATAATTGTTTTGCACTCAGCCTGAAGAGACATACGTCACAAAAGAAAGCGGGAAAATACAATTTTCATTTCGTTCGAAACAATGAAAACTGGAGTTTTGCAAAGACAACAAATAGTGCACTTAGCCAAAAACATTGATTTTCTTTCGCTCGAAACAATGAAAAGTTTGGCAAAAGATAACTAGTGCCCTTAGCCAAAAAACATTACCTGGCTCATAACGTCATTCAGAAGAGTCATAATCCTGTTTTGCTTCTCATACTCATCAACAACTTCCACAATCTGTGTAATATCGTGGTTGGCGGCTAGCTCAAGAGATCCAACGTTCAAATAAGCAGCATTTTTCTGGAAATCGGCAGCAAGCTTTCGGACTTCTTGCGGCCATGTAGCTGAGAACATCAGCGACTGTCGGTCGGGCTGCAAAGAGTTAAGCTTATTCACACAGAGGGAAACTCGCTTTGAATACTTCTGCTAGTCTGCTACAAATACGAGTTAAAAATATAAATGCATGGCAGCAGGGATCTTCAAAGCATACTCTGATCTGTCCAATGATCTTCCTGATCTGGGGTTCGAAACCCATGTCGAGCATACGATCGGCTTCGTCCAGCACAAGGAAAGAACATCTGCGAAGGCTGAGTTGTCCTCCCTCCAAAAAGTCAAGCAGACGACCCGGGGTAGCAACCACAATGTCAGCTCCACGTGACAGATCTCGAGCCTGTCCTCCCTTAGATGCTCCACCGAACAAGCAAACCATTTTGAGACCAAGAGCGTGACAATAATCCTGCGACACTTCTTGTACTTGCTGTGCCAGCTCACGAGTGGGAAGCATAACAAGCACGGTCGGCCCATCTCTCTGCTGTCGTGGAGCTTGCTTGATGGTGTGCACAATTCCAGGAAGCATGAACTGAAAATTAAAACATATTGGCGTCAAAGTTGACTTGCATACGAAAACTGAGAACTTCTAACAACCCGACTCTCATTCCCAATTCCGTCACGTCTTCGTGCGGGCCGTTCCGGAATACAGTGACAACAACCCGGCTCTCATTTCCAAGTATGTCACATCCATTCGTGTGGACCGTTACCGCAGAACAGTAACTCACCGCCAATGTCTTTCCCGATCCGGTTTTCGCAATAGAGATAATGTCCCTTCCACTCATTGCAATAGGCCAAGAGATTGACTGGATAACCGTTGGCTTCTGGAAGTTACCGTAGAGAAGACTGATCATTTCTTCCGGAAACGGAGATTCGTTAAACTCGAAGACCGGCCGCGGAATTCCGCGTCCCTCCAATGTCACTTGATTGGCAGCGATCCACTGATCGATTTCAGTCTGAAAGAAAGATCCATAAGAATAATACCACAATCTGCAGTGAACGAATGCAAATAAAAAAACGGCATACTTATCAGCATTCGGAATTCGGAAAGAAAACTAACCTGTTCACGACGGGTCACTGCAGCGTGCTCATTGTAGAAGTTCTTCTGTACAGGTTGGATGTTTTCCTTCGTCCAGTCAACTTCACGAAGGCTGCCCCCTGCGAAACCTCCGCGGTCTCCTCCAGCACCTCCGCCACCTCTTCCACCACCACGGCCTCCTCCGTATCCACCACCACCGCCGTATCCCCCGCGGCCACCTCCATAGCCTCCGCCACCACCACCTCGGCCATAGTCACCTCCCCGGCTTCCACCGTCGTATCTGTTGCCGTAAGATGAACTGAAACGCGAAGCATTATATAAACATCAGTCCTGAGTCAGAAAAAATAATAACGAATGTCTAAGGCCTAGATATCGAAATCCATCTATTGCTTACAAATGCAAAACTTTCACTACTGAGAGAATAGGAGAACTCACCTTTGGACCATTTTCCCTGTTTGATGACGTCGAAACAGACTCTTCTGGTCAGCCAACGACTGTCTATCTGCAAGACGGAAGGTGTAATCTACTTTTTTGACGTCAAGCTTTTCAGACAGGCGTCGAGATTGCACATGAAAGTGTGCACCAAGCGGAACGAATAATCGCGTCTCATGTAAGATCTTCAACAAGTTCATAAACTGGAATATGGTACATTACTCCAGAATTGCTACCCTATGGAGAATGAAAAACGTACAAAGGGGAAAGAGGTAGAAAGGGTAAACTAAGCTATTTCCGCAAATAAAGGGAATGATGGTTGAAAGCCGCTAACAAGAACTACAGACATACGCAATGATTCGAAATTGAACCCTCCCGAAGGGAGCCCCGGTTCTGACCACGCCCCTTTGCATCGATCATACCGTACTGTGTACGATGTGCAGGTTGTACCCAGTTAAATGGCATTTTGCCAATTGGCGGAAGGCCAGCTATTTTTTTCTGATTTTTTTATTCCGAAAATTTTTGCAAGGTTTTTCCATCGGTGTTTTTGGTATGTTTGTAAGTAACATGCATAGCCCCCTTCATTTATTGGACAGATTTCGCGCGCAGCGTCATCACTGACATATGGGATGTGTGAATTCTGACAGAATCACAGATATATGAATACTTTATTCAGTGTACACCGAAGTAAAGCGGAACACAAAAAAAATGACAACAATAATATAACAACAACGACAAAATCGTTGACTATGTAAGCACCGTTTGACGAGTTTAATCAAGGTTCGATTCTGTGAAGCTTTCTGCTTTGGCCACCGGAACGCGGAACAACCTTCATGTTATTCTTTCCATTTCCAGGCCCATTCTGATGTAGATGATGATGCAGGACGAAGTGATCAAGCCTCCAATCAAGGAGATCGACTCTCTGCTGTTTGGATACTTACGACGCCAAAAGGTATATGTTTGGAGTTATGACAAGTAATTGTATTTCTCTTTTGAAGCATCGTGTGCTTTAGCATCGATGTCACTATCAAATTCGTAGTCAATAGTAAATCTTATATTATTTACCATTAAATTTTAGTACTTCGAAACCCTGAGATGTCTTATGGCAGAATCGGAACATTTGAAGAGCCTGGATAGCCTTAACATTCCTGGACAAGTTGTAATCACCATAAACGACACCATATCGAATAAAAACCTAGAGCAAATTGTGCAGGTTAGTTGGGATTAACATTAACGCACGTTTCATTACTTTGTATTTGTATTGATTTCCCTGATGAAATTGCGTACGCCGGATTGGACCGACGGATGGAATGGATGTAGTAGTTTACCTCAGTTGGCGTTTTTTTCCATTTTTTCGTTAGCTAAACCTATGAGTTTCCGGTATTACTAGTTTTTATTTTCAGAATTTCCTGGAGTTTGGACGTTTCGATATACCCGGTGAATTCATTGATTTCGGAGCTCGTCTTCGGCAACTGAGTGACCAGTTCTCTTTTATGACTTCTGTCAATCCCAACTATTCGGAAGGGCAAAAACGTATCTATGGAAAGAATGTTCGCACACGTCAGCAACAAAATCCCCGCCAGAGGTGGCCATTATCCTTATTCTTTTCTTTCTTCTCTTTCCGCTTTTCCGGTGTCTTGGGCAATGCCCTAGTCAATTACCATGCGGAAATGTATCAAAAATACAAAATTTGCTCTGGTTTGTAGTGTATGCCGAGAGCGTTTTCCTGTTAAATTTTTGAGTTTGAATGTTATGAGAAAATATTATCACTGTCGAGTGCTCACTGAAATATTTTTTAACGTTTACAGGGTTTCAAATCAACCTATCCCTACGAACTTAGGGGGCAGTGGCGTGTATCCAGATCGGCAACAACAACTGGCGCATGCGGTACGGTACTATATGTTTTATGTAGTATATATTTTCTACAATTTGAGCACATCACCTATACCTTTCCATAAGCAAGGTGGTGCTCAGCAATCGTACCTTTCTATTTCTCACATTTCCTTTTTTTAAATAAGTGGTTGTTGTTTCAGAATTCGGGGCTGTGTTCGAATGGAGACCTCAATTTCGGGTGCCAGATGACGGCGGGCACTGAACGATCTGTTCAACCGGAAAATCACAGTCAAACATTTTCGTACGTGAATACATTTTTTGCCTGTATAGTGTAAATTGCAAGGAATACTAGCTGCCTTTGAAACAAGTTGATAGTTGAACTCGGCAGCATGGGATCTCAAAAAAGAAAAAAAAACAAGGAATGAAGAAATTGTAAGCAAAAATTAACTTATAGCGCACAAATGCGCTGACTGCGCATATTTCGGTTCAGTAGTTTGGATTCGTTTCAGTGTTTTGTTCCTAGATATCCTCCAAGCGCCTCAATTTCAGTTCGCTGTCTGCAGCTAATGCTGTAGCTGCGCAACAACAGTACCATAACGTCAGGTCTTCTCCCTTGCGCGACCCACTACCCTTGGATGCATCTCAACAGAGCGCGCAGTCGTCAACGTCAATCCAGGACATCAATATGGACGAATCACATTGTTCGGAAACGGGTAGCAGGTAATTTTTATTACCTTTGATTTATGAGAATTTGTATTTTCTGTGTGGCTGACCGCTGACATGGCATGCAAGTTCCCACAATCGCTGGTCGCCTATGCAGTTTACCCGTAGGGTAGCCCTCCATATGAGTGCTGCCATCTGTTCAGGGTCTTCTACTGCTTGCCCTATTTTTCTTTTCTAGGGTTGTAGTTAGTTAATTGGGCATATGCTTATAGTTAGGTAATTGCATTTAAATCATTTTCAGACGCAAATCCGCACATCCTCTGCCGCTCGCCGAGCGCTTGGCACCGACCAAGTCGCTTGTACAGGGTTTAGTGAAACTTGCTCAAGATTCTACTGGTGGAAAAGCTGCTCCTACCACGTCTGACAGTACGGTGAGAGTTACGAGTCCTCTGTCTTTATACTTATGTTGCTTTGTTTGAAAAGTTTGATAATCAGCTGCAAGCAACAAGAATCGACCAATAAAGATTATTATTATTGTTATTATGAAGTATTGGACCCGGACTTTTTACAGGTCTCTGTGTTGTCTAGCATTGATGACAATGTCATGGATACATGCTACCAAATGCTCAATGTCCCGAACGTTTATGATGTAAGTTGACTTTTTCAACGATTATGGGCGTGGGCAGATTTGACATTAATATTTTTGGTGTTTGTTAATGTGTGATTTTTGGGTTTATCTGTATCGCATTGCAGTTCTCAAGCTTTCCCATGATCTAACCCACATTTTCAGGTGTTTTCTGATCTCGATTTCGATCAAATGGCCCTTCTCGACATTCCAACGAGAACCGATGATGTTGATGGTGCGATTGATGGGACAGAATGCGAGCCGATGGTAATACCTTGCCTGTATATTTATTCGTTTCAATCGATTTGGGGCTTTGCACTTTGCGCACATTTTCCCTTCAAGGGACGCGGTCACCGTTTTGGCCCTTATGTATACTTTGTGTTTTTATTATCTTCATAATTTATAACCCATAGTGTTGGGAAAATGTTTTGCAAATTTGCAAGAAATGCGGCAACAGTGAGTAAAAAATTTTGTCCTCGAACTCGATCCAATACGCACCCGTAACCCTAGTAATTGTCCAGCATATGGCCGTGCTGATAATGACTCGACGAACGTTATTCCGCTAATTAATCGGTCGAATACATCGCGGGCATTATAACATTTGGTTTCATTTGGTTTTATTAACTGTGGACGATGCTTGGATCTTGGATCTTGGATCTGAATGATGCTTGGATCGGACGCAACTTTTTTAATCAATGAATGTCTCGCTGAAAACAGCGTTTTTCGTCGGATTTTTTCCAACACTATGTTTTTCATACTGTGCAGTTAATAAAAACACAAAGTATACATAAGGGTCAAAACGGTGACCGCGTCCCTTTAAGTGTGTGAATTTGTTGTTGGTAGTTTGGACTCAGCACAACAGTTTCGGTTTATTTCATTGTTCATTGAATACTTGAGGGTTAGACCATATGGAGATGAAGATTATGTGGAGTTCGGCATGCTATGGCTATCTGGTCATTCAAATATTATAGAATTCGTTGCTTTGCTATTGATCCACTTAGTCTTTCTATGAAGTTCTTAGATAATAATATGGCGTCCCATAGATGAGAAGTACATTGTGTACAGTTTATTGTTGTTGTTTAGGTGGTGGATTCTGTTTCGGAACGTGCACCCGCCGTAGTACCCTCAACTCTTGGCGTTCCACTCCACGAATCGAACGGCCATGATGACTTTCCGTCGTCGAATAAGGAGGTGATCAGTTATTATGGAATCCATTTTTTTTTAATAAATACTTTCTGCAATCTACATATAGATACCGTGCATTAGCAGTAATGGTTTCTTCTTGGTTAATGACCATTCCTAGTGATCCTAGTAAAAACCCTACTTTTCATTTCCTGTGATTCGTCACACAACGAGTTGTCTCGTCTAACGTTTAAATTTTTTAGGCAACGTCGCATAAACCAGCTGAGAGTAAACTACCCTCACCTCCGATTGCGCCGTGTAAATCTCAACAATTACGGGTGCGGAGTTGTTTATTTTTATCATCTTTCTCTGATGCATGCGGGATGCTATAAAATGGGACTGAACAGAATGCACAATGCATTTGTAGACGAATCAATCAGCTATAACTCTTTGTAAATGAGTTAACGATACCGACAGAACGCTAGTCGCTGTGTTGCTACTCAATATAGATGTAAGTTGTATTCGTCACTGTTACTTCTTTTCTTGTATTAATTGATTCTGAAATTCTGAGTATTTTTTTGTATTTAGGTTCAATCGCCACCACCAATTAAACGAACAGAGCCAAAATCGAAGCGAAGCAAAAAGGTGAGATATCAAATATCTAAATCTATCTTTGTTTATGTTTGTTCCTTCTATTTGCGAAATAAACCCGAAAAGATGTCATTTTACATAATCGTTCAGTGTATGTGTATATAAACCATTTTCGTGGAATTCTATCAGTAATAGGAGGTTATGTGTGTGGTTTAGCTTCCTTCTTCTCTATTTGTGTCTACTATTCCCTATATCTTTATTTTGTGCATAATATGCATACTCACTATAATAATTTAAGTTTGAATCAAATTCGGAAGTGTTTTGCGTGCCGGGAGTCGAAGTGTTCTCTAGCAACGTTGCTTCGGTTCCTGAAACTTCGATGACCGTAGCAGAACAAGCTGCAAGTGTTCCCGACGCACTAACGGGTACGGACGTTCTTATACTGGCCGAATTTTCATATCGACTTACCGCTAGCGAAATTAAGACTTAACTAAGATCTGTGGTGTTTTCTTGATGTAGTTTTGATTGACGGTACGATGAAGAAGTCGATCTTTTCTTGGTTAGTGCGTGCGTGAGCTTGATCAGTCTCGATTTGAAGGAAGAAGGAGGTTCAGGTTGGAGGTAGGATTTATTTTCGCAATGTAGTTGTTTTGCCCATTACTATCACTGTTGTGTTTAGCGAATCCCGACGCGGTCGAAACAGATGCTACGACGGTTACAGTCGATCATTCGTCAAGTATTGGCGTACAGGTTTGTATTTACGCTGTCCAAATGTTAATTTGTTACTATGTAGAGGTAGAGACCATTTGCGGTAACTGTTTTAAATACTGGTTGATATAAATTGGGCTTCTTTTCCGTTTTGCATATGCATTTGCTTTTGCTGATTGGTATACTTGAGAAAACATATAGATGGTGCATTCCTATTAAATCCATTTACTCGCATTGTTTATGCCTTGCCACACAAACAATTCGAAATTTCTTTTATATATAGTTTTTTTTAATTATATATCGGACCATTTTACGTTTCCATTTGGGGTAGCTTGGTCCGCGTGCATCAATTTATTTCTTGTAGGAGAAGTCAAATACGGCCGAAAAGGAAAACGACGCATCAGCCGACCTACAAACATCATTAGAAATTAGTATTGCGGCCAGGGTATGTTTTTGTTATCTTGTTTATGTTCCAGCTGTTTCCAGCTTACAGTTTGTGATTTTGCGTTTATTTTGAACTCGTGCAAACTGCAAACCCCTCAGTTTTACTGGTGACGTCTCTCTTTCCATTTTTCGTTAACTCAGTTTGTGTGGTTAGTGGGTTGCTCACTTTCGTTTCTCTTCTTACGCACCCCAGTCTTTAACAACCTAATAACCTGGGTTCTCTTTGTTCGCTTGCCTTCTTTTTATTTTGCTATATTTACACAAATTCCTTGCACCTTCTCAACCTAATATTTAGCCTGTTTCGTCTCGTCTTCGTCGGCACTGTGCACCGCTGAAGGAGGGCAGCAGTACTGTGTTTCGAGCTCCCTTGAAGCCGGACCCTGCCTACTGTATTCCGCCGACTCCTTGCACTGATCATGCAGTACTAGGTCCCGCATCTCCGGATGCGGCAGCGGCTGTGAGTCCGATTCAGAATACATCACCATCGGTATCGTTTACGACTTTCACGTCTCCGCCCCGTCTCAGGAGCCAGCCCCGCAGATCGACTGAAGATCCTGATCTGGTAGTAGAACCGAGAAGGTCACGTAGATCCACTGGGGACCCAGATTTAGTCGTACAAGCAAGAAGACTGAAGAAGCCTGATGCTGGTGAGACGCAGAAGAGAGCAGTACCGCCTCCCTTGTTTCTAAAGAATGTAAAGATGGAGCCTATGGATCTGGACCTGGAACCCGTGGGAAATTGGACTCCAATGCCGACCAAAGAGCAGAAAGAGATGGAAATCGAGAAGAAACACGTGAATGGAGAAGTTAGAGTGAAGACGACTGGGAACAAACGGGAAAACGAGAATATAAAGAGGAGCAAAGTAGGCGCCAGCTTTTGTTTGTTTATGCTTTACTGGCTACTGGCTTTACCTTTGCTACTTTGCTTTCATTTACCCCGATGTGGTGTGGTTTGTGGTGTAGGGATTGACGTTGTGTATAGGGTGTGTTCACAATTGCAACCTTTATCTATCTCGTGGCGTTTTGGTAATCAAATAACCGAACCGAATAACCCAAAATGATATTGATAAAGGCAAAAAAATTGGGAGGTCCATTTTGACTTTGACTGATAGACTGATCACAGTGATCATGAGTTGAATGGATTCTTTATTTCTCGACTTCCTCTAACTGACGTTGTAACATCGAGTGTATTCAGGGCGTGTCGCCAGCACCTTCGGATGCCACAGTATCCAGCGAAGCCGGCGGTTCGACGCAAGATTCTAAACGTGAGTTTCTATTTTTCCCACAAAAATTATATTTCTCTAATTGTCAATTCGGCACTTGTTTTTTTTAACAATGTCGTTATGATGCCGTATCGTTTAACGAGCTAAGGAAACCATCAGTGAGGTGGTTTGGTGACTTCTGCGTAGGGTTTGTCGGTATATCTTGATATATCAATATGATTTAGGAAGTCGACGCATGAGCGACTTGTTTGACGATGAGCAGGCTCGTCCTTCTTCAAGGTGCGTGTGTCTGTATACGTTTTGCTTTCACCGCCTTTTCTAATGAGTATTGTTGTGACCTGGTTCTTGTATCTTGTATGGTTTATATTTTTACCTATTTCAGAGAGTCAGCATCATCGTCTCGGATTTCAAGTAGAAACAGGGAGAGTGAGAGGAGAAAGAGGGATATGGAGCGTGAACGGCAAAGAGAACGAGATAAGGAAAGGAGACAGAGAGAAAAGGTTAGTCGATGCGAAAAGTCCGAGTGAGCTAGTTGAGCATTACCGTGTTTCCTCGTACTTCTCCCACGTACATATGAGGCACCTCATGCTTTCGTTCTCTCCAAACCGGACCGGACTGTTTCTTAGCTGCACATCCAGAGTACTGTTGTCCTTTTTTTCTCATATAATATTCATAAGTATGTTGTCTGGTTGTCTCAGTATATGTTCTTTTTTTAACAGGAGAAAGGTACCAGTTCCACTTCTGGAAGACGCGGTGGAGCTACACATGCGGATCATAGTAAGGATAGAGAAGATTCCGGTCGAAGTCGGACCTCTGCAGGGTATTTTCTTCGTCTTTGTATTCTTTATTCTGTTCAAGGGCTGCTTGTATACTACATTTATTACGTTCAAGGGCTATGTATATATTACGTCCTTCCACTCTTGTTAATGTAAATGTTTTTGTTTGTTTTGCAGTGCGCTATTGCGTGAAACTACGAACCTACGTTAGTGCACTGAATTGATACCAGTACAGCAAGCGCAGAGCCGATCTTCTAACTAACACCATCAATTCAGTTTAGTTGAGGGCGTTCGTGTTTAGGGAGCCCAGTAATAAGGATCGTGATCGGCGACGGGATAAGGGCACGGAAAGGACTTCACAACAGCACGAGCCAGTTATGGACGACAAGAGCCGTGCTAGATTGGAGGCCCGGCTTAATGAGGAGAAAGTGAAGAAAATGATGGAGGAAAAGAGGTTGGAATTTGGAATGCATCAACATTCAACAATTCAACATTATATTATTGTACGTTACCATGAACAATATAGTATCGAAAATGAGAAAATGATTTGCTAAGTTAGAGGGATGCACATGAACATTTATGGCGTTATTCTTCAATGTCCTCAGGTTCAGTGTGTTTAACTTCCATGGTTGTTGATACGTATACGTATACTATTGGTCTGATTGGATTCACCTTCACGCTAACCCGATAACCGATGCGATGTACAATATATTTATTTTTTATTTCTATACCCAATCATTTACTTTCTTTATAGAATAGAAGAGGAAAAGAAAGCGGAAGAACGACGGAAAAGAGGAGAAGAGAATGAGAGAAAGAAGCAGGAGGAACGGAAACGGCGCGAAGAAGAAGCCAAGTTTGTTTTTATCTATATATATGTATATTATTTATTATTATACATATTGTGCTGTATTATTATTATTATTATTATTATTATTATTCGTACTATGTCCCCTGTATTCTGTATTTGAGTATGCCTGCTTCGACTTTCTAATATCTGAATTATGAGAAAACAGGACAGGACAACGTTTTTCTACCTTCGAAGTTTCGAAGTGTAACGATTATATTATCTTGTTAGTGAGGGACATTTCGGCTATTGCTACCCAGTTGTCTCCTCAAAATGATCATTTCACCGAATTAACTTTCGTTTGTAGACGTCGTGAAGAGATTATGACCAAGAAACGTGACGAAGAACGGCGAAGGATGGATGAGCTGAGACGGAGTATGGAAGCTGAGAGAATACAGGTTAGGTTTACGGATTCTGGGTATTCACTAGAAAACTACTAGTGACTAGAATGTTAGGCCAGCTTTTTGCACCGTTTTTTGACTGACTAGACTCGCCAGTACAGGGAAATAAGTTGAAAATTGCATGATTTGGACGTGGTCTCCTGTCTCAAAGTTAGGTTCGTAGATAGTATTGTGCACTTATAGAATGGAGCTTTCGCAATACATCCACATGATTATATTATATTATTAATTTACAGAAAGAAGAAAGAGAGAGAATCGCCAGAGAACAGGAAGATAAAGAACGTCGCGAGAGGGAAGAGAAAGAAAGGGAAGTGAGAAGGCGAGAAAGAGAGGAAAGGGAACGCGAGGAACGGGATCGGAAAGAGCGGGAGGATAGAGATCGGAGGGAGCGAGAAGATAGAGATCGGAGGGAGCGAGAGGAGCGGGATCGGCGAGACCGCCAGAAAAGGGAAGAGCGAGCGAGAGAACAAGCCAGCAAAAAGAAAGAGCGACCTGTGGATCCGAGGCTTTCAAGAGTTGGTGCTTTTTGTTGTTATCATTTATCATTGCTTTAGTTAGGCTGAGATTTCCATTTCTGTCTTTGTTTCGCCTTGGTTTGCTGCTTTAAAGTGCATTGCATTCAGTCAAAAGTTGGGAATTGTTGGTGGCCATAATGTAGAATGTAGTTTTTTTATATTTTGTAATTTTATTCAGTGTTGTAGTTTGTAGTTAAAGGCTTAGAGGACTGGATTTATTTGGAAAATCGACAATGTGTCTTTTTCTTTTCCTTTATGCCCTTTGTTTAGGATCCAAGGCGACGTCGCCCTGATCCCGTTGCAGAGGATGAAGGTGCAGTGGGAGCGTCTGTTTCTGTTTCCCCAGGAGATCAGTCGTCGTCACCGACTCCGAAGGAAAAGGTAAGTGAATGCGAGCATATACTATATACTTTTGTATGGTACTCTAGAAAGTATCTGATATTCTGGCATGAAATAATACAGATTCTTATGCTTAGTTTGCTATTTCCTTTTGTAGATCTTCATTGACCCCTGTAAAGTCATTTAAATTTAAATTCATAAGTTCAGCTTTTTTTTTTGAAAGATGCCGGCTGGATGCAATATACTATTAGATTGACGAATATGTTTCGTTCATAGTTCCGAAGATCACAATCGGAAAGCATTGTATCCTTGCTTGTGTCAGTATCACTGCTTTTTTTAGGTAACTGCATCAGCATCGCCCGGACAATCTCCGTTAAGCGATCCGCGAAAACCCAAGGTAAGTTGACAAAGTGAAATCAACGTATTCATGAAGCAGATCACTTGGGCCATTTTTATGCATGTGATAATGACACATGCAAGTTACTGACGTCCCAATTGTAAACTCGTATTTGCACATTTGCGCTTTACAGAATATATTAGAATAAGTTTTTTTTCCAGGTTTCAGCAAGCAGAACCTCCCTTGAGCCGCCGCCGTTGTTTTCCAATCCACATCACAGTGAGTTCTTTTTTTTTGGTGTGGAACGAATTTTGTCTTGACAATGATTTTTTTTCCAGATTCACAGATTGGAGTGTAAATAAAACAAAGATAGTGTCTATCGCATTAGTCATTTTATTAGCAATTATTAATTATCCATATTCATTATCCAAATTTAAACAGAAACCAAGAGTGGCTTACAACTTGAACTTCTTATATATGTATTTATACAAAAATAAGACTTCGAATTTCAGTTGCCGGTGGAACCCCGCCTCCTCAGGTGAAAGCACGACCGATACCAAAACTGTGCAACGGAGTTCCGAGAAAGGCTCCCAATTATTTACACGGACAGCTGAATGTGTATAAGTGTGAGTTGTCTTGATATAGTTCCAAATTTATTCTACAGAGGAACGATATTTTTTGAATTATTACGTCTTTACTTGATTTACATTATCTTGTTTGTAACTAGCGCAGCCGTCTAACAATAGGGCGCTGTCTAGAGCTAGAGCAGCCACGTCTGTCTCGCTCCTGTCAGGGTAGTTTCTCATTCGAGTTATTGATAGCAGTTCGGCTTTGAATGGCTATCATTGGTATTGGTCACGGTCATGAAACAAACTAGTGAAGCCGAAATTTAGAGTTGGTGGAGACATATCTTTTAATATGCGTGTTAATATTTTAACACATTTTTTTTAGTGGGTATGGTGCTGGCGAAGCTTGGTGACAAGCGCAAACAGATGCAATCACAGACCCCGCAATCGAACAAGGTTGGTAAAATTTATTTTTTGACCTATATGAATTTTTGACGTTATTGAATTGAGCTTGGTATCGGTATCGATTTGTAAAAAAAAACCTTGTTATTTCTTCCAGTCACACGAATCCCCAACAGTTCCCCCTTCCAGCAGTCCTCAACAGGAGCAAGCAATGGAAAAGGAGAAAAAGATGAAGGTATACTGATTACTACTGATTATTATTATCGTTTTTTTTTACGATATGTCTTGCACGTTGTTTGCAGTAATGATTTATTATTGGTAAACAAACTGAAACCAAAAACCAAAACCTAGAGTCCTAGAGTTGGCCGGTTCGTGTACGTCAGGCACACAGGTCCCACGCAGAGTTCAGCTCTCGTGCGAAGTTGTGTCCAACCTTAACCCTTTTCTTTTTATTGCATTCCTTTGCAGCGTCCGCAGAGCGATGAAGTTGCGAACAAGAATCTGCTGCAATTGAGCTTGTACGGCTCGAGTGACGATGAATCGGAGGAATCCGTGAGTTTTTGGTTGAATAGTTGAATTATGTTGGCTCTGTACTCTGGACTGTGAGCATTTTCATATCATTGATTGATCGTGGCCGTAAAAATACGTAAAATAACACACCAACAAAACAACCGCTGAATTGGCTTTGACATCTCCAAAGTTGTGTAGTTCTTTGATCGAAACATACTGATGATGCACCCCCTACACAATTTACCGATTAGTAAGCTATCGCACGGGATTTACGCCTGGTAGCTGGTATACTCGCGCTATTCGGCTATAGGTATAGTGTACTGTTTACCTTTTACCTGTCTTACCATTTTTGCCCGCCATCGAGTATATATTAACTTTTTTAGCCGTCTATGTCGTCTTCTTGTCAGCCCGGACTTCGCAAAAAGCCAAAGTTGGATGATGGTGATATCCAGCGAGTTTTGGCACAATTGCATGGATCCGCGGATAGTTCGTGATTCGACTACTGTATGTTCTTGTTCGTGATGTTACGATGTTGCTTATTAAATTTGAACTTAGTGCATAATAGTGCCCTTGACTTGACATTCCCTCCAGCCACGTGATAAGTTTGTTATTTTATTGTATGTGAAATTAGAAAAGGGCATGTGTGAAGCTACCGGTTTTGTTTCTCGGAAGACGTAAGTGACAAGACAAGTAGCCTGTGTGTAGAAAAAAGCTCAGGGTTGATTTGTTGTCTACATTACGTAATTATGTTTTGACTGTGCTAAGAATTGTTCATGCTGTTGTTTTGTACAGGAAACGTAATTTACTTCAACTATTTACAACATAATTCAACATAATGAATTCAACTGGCGTAATATGGCTTTTTTGGCGTGTACGTCAGTAACTATACGTCGGTGTTCATTATTGAGATCTTGAAAATCACTCATGTGCAGGTCTGTTCGGTGTGATACGATATTTTGTGTTCCCATTTTATTTAGTTTTTATTGGAATCTTCGTGGATAGTACTCGCTGAAAGACGGTTATACAGTCGTATATTAGTTATAATTGCTTGCTAAATGAGATTGGTTTTGTATCAGCTTTGAGATTTTCGCGGAGTTAGAGTTATTCTTTTTTTTCGAAGATGTTTTCTCGGTGCACCAGTAGGAGTAAATTATGTAGTTAGTTATTTATTATACTATCTGTTCACCGCTATACGAGTGACTAAAACTGTTGTGTGAGTACCTCACTGTTGTCTTAACTTTGCGTATTATCATATCGTTCTCGTAGTTATTTTATTATATTTTTTATCCTTTGAATTCGAATTATATTTTGTCTTATTAGAGGTTCTTTAACCTTTTTTTTAGTTTCTTTGAAAGTTTACTTTACTAATATGTAAGAAAGGAAAGAATCAATTATAATTTGTATGTTACTTGTCTCTCGAGCAGCTCTACCGTATTATAAATTATGAATTTTCTTTGTGCAATCTGGACATGACCTTTCTTGCGCCTTATTATAGTAATTGAAATGTTTATTTACGGTGAAAGAGTCTTTCCTTATTCTTTTCTCATTTTCTGTTTGTTTCCTTGTTAATTAACTAACTGTTTTGTATGGCTGTACATTATGAGTTCATATTCTTATATGTTTATCGCGATGATAAAGTTTTCTTTTAAACTCTTGTACGTATTCAGCAGCGGAGTTTTATTCTCCTGTGGACTTTTACTTTATTAAAATTTGAAATTGCTTGAGTTTGAACTTTGAAACTTTGAACTGTTCCATTTTGTGTGTATTGTAAAATAGTAGTTAGTAGTTACGGTATGAGATATATCAGTTGGGGTACTTGCGGGAGATGTAAGCAGCTGAGTCTGAACGACACACTAACTGTATTGTATTTATCTATTGATGTGTTTATTGATCATGGTCAGCTTATTAGAATTTTCATGAAGTCTCGTCGGCGAAACCATATTCGTTTATTTTATTTGCAGACATTTAAGATGACGATTTACGCGAAAAGCTTTTCTTCGTCTATTCGCTTTCTATGGAAGAAAATGCGTACTCGTACGTTAAGCACGCAACCTTCATCAAGCGTACTTGAGGAGAGGTGGGGGTTTCTCTACGCAGATTATCTACTTTTAAACATTGGTTACTATTCTGGTTACCTATTACTTTCAACATCGTTTCTCTCAGTTTGTTACCGTAGAGTTGTAGCTAGTGCGATCCATTTGAGCGTTTTATGATAGGATCCTGATAGGTTGACGCAAGTCCCTAATCTATTTATTCATATATGGATCCTTATTAACTTTATGAATTTGGATTGCAAATGAAAAATTGGGGTGTCGGTCGGGCGGGAATCGAACCCGCATCTTTGGTTTTCCGGGCCAATGCGTTAAACGATCACAAGTTTAGATACGCTGAACTGTTACGAGAGAGTGATCTGCACGGTGAATTGGCGAGCACGTCAAGAGGAAAGGTTCATCATAGTGTACTGGTGAGTTATTTGTATTTGTTTATTCTATAATGTAGTAGGTATCTCATTATGAACTGATGAAAAGAAAAAATGTAACACAATCGTGTACACGAAATGCGGTTCCATTCTCAACATGACGTTATTTGTCCTTCTAATAAGCTCAGAGCTTAAAGGCAGGCCCACGTATAAAAAGTTTTCCCTAATTTAGTTTTCTGAGTTGAATCTCCCAGATTACGTGATAGTGATTACACCAAATTTCCTAGTATTTAGGTGGTGCATCCGAAGATTCGTTGGGGCAAAGAATCGCCATCAACCCTGACTGATCCACAAAGGCAACTGGAAGAAGCAGTGGCTCTGGTGAATACACTACCGAATATGAGAACAACTGCGTGAGTGTACAAGTTACAAGTTGCGCTTGACCCGACGCTTGACCTCGGAACACCTACATTTCCCTTTGGTAGCCCTTATGATATGTTCCTTAGCTTATTGTCCGGGCGTAAGCTTACTGTGCTTGTTACACTTTCTTTTATCTGGAACTGGACCCCTGGCTGACTATTAGTACTGTACCGCAATACGGTTGTTCATGTTTTTTTCCCAGCTTCTACTGCTGACTTTTTGTTGGGCTTTACTTTTAATACGGGTTTGAAATATTTCTTCATTTTGTACCAGTGATCTTTAGATCTTTTACCATGGATGAGACAGATATTTAGATCAGTGATACTGGGCACCGATTACAACACAAAGAAGAAGACGATCTGGGGCACTGGTCGAATTGAATCGTTAAGGGAATTGAAGGTGAGCTTATTTAATTATATAGTTGCATTAAAATATTGAACACTTATGGGAAATATGAGGTGGTACGACCTTATGGAAGAGATCCGATTTAACCTGTATTTCTACTGAACGTTCAATGTGAATAAACAACGATTAAGATTAGGATGTTTTCTTATGTTAAAGAGGTCGTTGTCTCTCTCTCTCTCTCTCTTCCTTCCCGTGTTTCCTTATTTCTCCTTCTCCTTCCTCATTGACATCGTTTTCGTTTTGAGGAGCAGCATCGTGTGAGTGCCATCATGGTGAATGTCGATCAACTAGCGCCAATGCAACAGGTCTGTGACTATTTTCTTATCTGTAAGCTAAGAATAATGAGGATAGTGGAGGGAGATGCAAACTGTACATATGACCGTCCTAGCCGAGATTCTTCCCCCAAAACTGGTTATATCATGATTTTCCCGAAGATCGAGCTACTCAAACTTACTAAAATGTTTATTTCAGAGCGCGCTACACGAATTGTTCCACGTGCCAATCTTCGATCGCTACAATATTGTCCTGCAAATATTCAAGGAGTATGCGAGAACGCAGGAGACTTATTTGCAGATTCAATTGGCTGAGATACCGTACATAAAGTGAGAGTTAATGCCATTTTAGTGAGTTTATTATGAATTACTCTTTATGGAATCATTCATTAAGTGTGGTTATTTTTACATTGTCCGAATGAAAAAGGGGAAGTGTTTCGGTTGTCATAGCGGTCTCTTACTGAGGTGGCCGTAATTAGCAGTTTGGTTTTCTCTCCATCATGTATCTGTCAATCTGTCTCGTGACTAGGTTAGCCATGGATCTAACTTTTCAAGGCTTACTAAACCTGATATTTCGAATGTACACAATAAGGATCGAATTCTGATACACATGTTTTTTCTTTTAACTAAGGTTGTTGATTGTTCAGGAAACGTCTTCACTATTTGGTGGGTAGTCGGTATTCTGCTGACGTTGTCCACTGCGAACCTGTCACTGATAAAGCGAGGTGAGGTTGTGCCTACTAACCCGGCTTTTCTCTCAAAATAGTCAAAATATTCGGTCGTTGATTAATTCCAGTTTTAATTCATGTCATATGTTTATGTTTCCAAAATCTATTCATTTTATATCCCATATGTGCATGTTTCATGGGTTGTGTTTAATGACTGGTGCTCAAGTGAGGTTGATTTTGGAATGTGTCCTAGTGCTAGAGGGTGATTATTGATAAAAAAAAACTGTTTGCAACTGCGGCATAAGGAATGTAGAATCTTTCGGCAATTCCGCCGTGTTTCAATTTTCTGAATTTTCTTGTTTAGCGGGGATAAATTTGAAGTTTTACGTCTTCGTGAGCAGAGTTTGCGGAAGAAGTTGAAAGAATTAACCGATGAGGGAGAGGCACACACGGAGCAAGTAAGTATTTTTGCGACTTTGGTTGAATGCGTTTAGTGGAGAGAGGACGTCCAGTTTTTTTATTCCCGGTCATCATAACCTAACATAATTTCCAGTTATTTGTAATACATTTGGAATTTTCATTGCTTGACGGCTTTTCGGCTATCTGCGGTCCATTGTAAATTTATGCTACTGTTGTTTCCACAATAAAACCTTGATCAAATTTAGTTGCACAACGGTGCGCTCGTCGCCGTCGTCGGGTATACAAACGCGGGGAAAACGAGCCTTGTGAAACGGTTTGTGTTTTTAGGTGTTTGTTATTATATGGGTGGGGGGGGGGGTCCTATTGGTCAATATAGGATGATTTTCCATTGTTATATGTATTGTGTTCTGGTGTAAACAGCAAATCTCTGAAGTTCCATTGGATATTAAAACTAACAATTTGAGCTGAAGCTACTTCTGTCGAAATCTGACCACTTTGTATGGCCCAGTCTTTTAGGCTTACGGGCGCACCGACACTGAAACCTTTGGACAGATTATTTGCGACTTTGGATACTACAAGACATGTGGCTCGCCTACCCTCTGGCAGAAAGGTCATATTTTCTGATACGATTGGTGAGCACCACCTTTCTTATTGAAAGTTTTTACAGTGTTATGTTTAGCGTACGCTCTTCCGGTGTTACGCGGAATAGCGTATCACCATGCCTTCATAAAGTCGTCTGTCACATGTCATTGCGGAGGTTTTTGCATTTCAACGACGCCAGGAGCCATGGTTTAATTGTGTTAATTAAGAAGGAGCCACTTCAAGGAAAGCGATTTGTGTACTAGTAAAATCTAGCCTGTTTATATTATAGGCTTCTTGTCCGACCTGCCCGTTCATCTGTTCGCCGCGTTTCATTCCACGTTGAGACATGTCAATAAGGCGGTGAGCGTGAGCAGCTTTTCTGAACTTTCATTTGGATATTTGTAGTAGATGTGTATCTGGTTATCACTCTTGTTATGTATAAGTAATAAAGTAAGTAGATATCTAACAATTTGAAAGTCTGCGTACTACCCTTTTCGCTTCAAAGTTTGGCGACTCCTTAGGGCCCTTAGTGTGGAGTTCAAAGTTCTGGTTAGGCTTCGGAAGATGTGTGTTGTGAAAATGCGATTTGTGCACCCACAGTTAGGTCATTTAAAAATCGACATAGTGAAAAGTAGGTTGAATTTTGTAACTTGTAACTTTCAGAGCGTGATTTTGCATCTACGCGACGTGAGTAATCCGGACTGGAGGGTACAATCCGAGCATGTGAGTATGAATCATTAAAATGATAGTGTAGTGTAATGCTGATAAATAAAGTTGTGAGTGACTACAATAAACCGTGAACAAGCGTACATTCATTTCTCTACACGATTAAAGGAGATTGCTTAGGTATTGGAAACGTTACATAATCTGAATGTTGACGAATCGAGTACACGTGTGATTACTGTGGATAATAAAGTGAGTTTGTGGTGCTGCTCTATTGTGCAATAAGTTTTAGCTTTTTGTTTGTATTGATTGTGATTGATAGATTAATTACTGCGCGAATTATTATCCCTGGGATATTATTATGTCCTGGGTCGACTTGATCAGACTTGAACGTCCAAGTCCAACGTCCAACTTTTATTCGCCTGACTACTCACTTGCGTAAACAGTAACCGATTGTTTCTATTAGGTGGACAAATTGCCTGCGAAGCACGTGAGTGATGTAGCAGATGCGATGGCAGTTTCGTGCATGACTGGAGAAGGCCTGCAGAAGCTTATTGAGATGGTTGATACGGTGAGTTATTTAAGACGGTATACATCATTGATTCTAATGTTTCTTAGGTACGCAACTAGCAATAACATTATACAGTACGCACATTGTACTAGTACTAGTCCAATTTTTACAGTCCAACAGTTTTAGGATAATGTTTTGTTTCTTCCTGTTGGTTCGACGCACTCTATTCTTGAGTGTTCTGTGTACTATGAAAATGTTTGAATTTGTCAGGGTTACGATACAGGGTCTTTATAATATGAAGTAGTTTTGTTGTTGAAGATTACTGTAGTGTAGACGGACCCTATAACCTATAGTGATCTCTGGTGGAGGTCAAACTTTCATATTCTGGTTAACAATTACTAATAATGCGAGCGTTAGTAAGAACATATAATACTTTGGCAGGGATTCATGTAATGACGTTACCGATCTATTTTTCTTTTCTACCTTTTCACCTGTTGTACTTGCAGAAGGTGCTCGAGGTGTCGGGATGTCGTCCCAGAAGATTGGCTCTCAAGTATGATTCTCCGGCTATTTCGTACCTTTACAATCAGGGACTGGTCGTCACGGTGAGAACTTAACCATAGGAACTATGAGTTGGTCCTTATATGTTGACCTTTGAGTGAAATGATTTGAGACGGATGGTTTTTCCAACGTACTTACGCTAGGGAATTGCATTTCCATATATTGCATGTAAATGCTATAAATAGACTAGCTAGACAAGTCGCGCAGTATCGCGCATTTATTTGCATGCACTACATGGGAATACAGGATCCAGAATACGTTTCAAAACCGGCTGTTATATCACTTTAATTGTTTTTGGATGTAATGTTGGCGGATTTACGAATTTACGACGCTCTGCCTACCGTATGCTTCACTCCTTATTATGGTTTATTTTTTTGAACTATACCAACAATGAAAAGTGAATGACGTAGTAATTGTTAATTGTTTAGGAACCAGAGATCACGGACAAGCACCTCATATTTTCGGTGTTTATGACCGATGGGGAGTTTGAAAGATTCAAAAAGCACTCGGGAACCTTGACGAAAAAGACTTACGTAAATTGAAAACGCTTAGGATGTTCTCTCTATGAAGTAGTATGGAAATATACTAACTATGTACATAACGGTAGTCCATTAAAAGGTTTGCGCTTGTTGTACTGTAGAACCGTATACTATTGTAGGAGATATGTAGGAGATAGATTTACGTTATTAGTAAATATGTGTCAGTGTTATTTATTGGTTTTAGTGATTGTTTTTCAGGTTGATAGATAAATAAACTTCTTTCCAAGAATCTGTCTTTAGCAAGTTATTCTAATGGTTATTTGCCAAACTTTTTTTTATTGAGTTTATTTTGTTTGGCCGTTAACTTTTATATGGAGGTTTTTTCGTAAAGCTATTTCAGTATTGTTAGTTGAGGTATTCCGTATTCATTGATATTTCGAACTTTGTTGTATCGGTTAAAGGAAAAGATAACGTGCATCGAGTCGTGCATCCAGGCCAGACGGAACGGGAAAATTCAATAGATATTTCTCAATTAATCTCAATTCTACTCTTTAGAAAGTGTTCGAATATGCCGATCATCTCTCTTGATCTGAAAGCCAATTTGGTGGGAGTGACCAATTTGAGACCGTTGAACACGGAGCACTTTCGCTGGTTCATTAAGGTACGGATTACTGTAGGTCTACGAGTATTTCCGCCGGGACAAGTCACTAGAATACGTGTTTAAGAGGGTTTAACATATTTCTGTTTTTTTATATGTATTTTTACATTAACTCTTTATTCCATAAGTGTACATAATCATGTAGAGCAAAATAGAGAGATAAACACTGTGTTGCAGTGCAAAGGTTTATTCCGCATGATTCGAGTCCTGGGCTAATCCCAGGGTTCTTGTGAACAACGTTGTAATTATCATTTCTACATTGTGGCAATGGCGCGTGCTGTTGTTAATTTGTTTATTTTTTCGTTCAGGTAAAGTGTACGAACTGTGGTGAAGAGTCGACTACGTGGCAGTATATTACTTACGGGGTTGGTTTTCAATCCGAATATTGGTTCATCTTTGTATACAAACTATATATGTGATTGTACTTCAGCTTCGAGTTAAGAAGAGAAATCATTTATCCTATTCTATGTGAATAGAAAAAATCATTTATCCTATTCTATGTGAACAGAACTATAAAACCAAACAATATCACGCTAGCGAAGGATTTTTTTTGTTGCTAGAGTAGTGTGTCACTGAATGAGGATGGATAATAACTAATAATTATGGATCATACAGTTCATTATCAATCCGTCGTTGGACTAATGGAGGTCGTGAAACATTTTGCTTTCCTTGAAAGTTGTTGATTAGATTTTGTTGAACAAGGTGCGTGTTGCCGGTTTCACCCTGATGTATACATTTCCAAAATGTTGTTTGTGACCTAAAAATATTTGCACACCACATTATATCCTGGTTTCTTCCAAAGTCTACCAAAGCTTGAAACGCTTCCCACGCTAATATCCTCCTCTTCAGGAAGTGATGGAGGTCCCTGGCTCGCGTGGAGAGGCGCATTTGGTGCAAAAGTGCAAACTCTGCAGCAGACTCAACACGCTGAGTAGGTTTTTTTATTCGTGATATTAAGTATTACTGTATGTAACGCAGGGTATAATTTCCGTGCGTGAATGGAGGTGCCTTTTTAGCTTAGTGATAGACCGCTTTCATAAAACAGCATGTTTCGCCCAAATATATAAATTTGGACAATTTTTTGTCGATATAGTTTTTCTTCAGTAACGCGCGGCAGTTTGTTTTATCGTCAATGTCATAACGTTATCTTTTTCCTATGTGCATTATGTTAATCTTTCTTGGTTTATGTTGGTCTAAACGGAAACTTGATAGACAGTTAAGTGAAAGGTACAGAGAGAGAGAGAAAGAGAGAGAGAGAGTGAGAGGAGAGAGAAGAGAGAAGCAAAGTAGCCAGTCCCTTTTAGCAATCAAGCCTGATTCAATCTCTGCGTACGATGGAGAGAAGAATGAGCAGCCACAGTCGCTCGTCAAGTTGGACTGTCGTGGAGTGGAGCCGTACGATTTTGAGCCCAGGGTTGGTGAGATCTTCCAGTTGTTTTGGTTTATGAAAGTAGTAGATTCCGTATTGGCTTGACCAACTTTATTGATTTCCTAGCTACTTGTAGCTGTATTGTGTAAGCTAGTTAGTGACTATGGGCTACTGTATTGGTTGTCAATTTGGAGTGGGAGAGCTGTGTGAGAGGGGTAATCATTGGCTAGATCATTAGACTCGAGTTTATTCTAGAAAAAGCAGGGAGTCTGAAAGCTCGGCAGGTGTCTATCCTTTGAAGTATTATTATGCTGGACATCCCAAATGGAGAGACCCAACTTGCTGATTCCTATTCTATTTTTATTTCAGAATGGTTGGATTTGCGAGGGAATCGAGTCGGGCACCAAGTTTGATGATATTGACCTGTCGGAAATGGTGAGTATTTCAGAATTGAGGCATTATTGGAAATTCTGAGATTCGTACACTTTGTCGGATTTTGAGTGGGTGAGGTACTGTATTTACGGCATTTACGCGATCATGGGAAAGTAGAGAGTAGAGATTGCGATTTGGGGTATTGATAAGGTATTTTCCTAAAGGAACGCTTTGATATTGGGTAGTGGTTTATTTATGGATGAAAACACATTGTATCAGCACTTAAAGCTCTTTTGTCTTTCGATGCTATACATTTCTAGTGTTTCGAGATAGTTCTTGTTATGTAGTTGGTTCACCGACCTTGACTTTTTTTGGTTACTTTTTCTCCATAAGTTTCTCGTTTAGGAATGGTCCGACTATGATGAGAAGGCGAGTGAAGCCGTTGAGATTAACGAGATTTCGGCCGAGTTTAATGTGGTCCGTGGAGCGAAGTAGATAAGCTATCCTGGTTCCCTATCCTTATTAGGCTACAGTACCCCATAATATTCCTAAATTGTCCTACTGTAGGTTAAAAGGAGGAAATTTCTTATGTATGTGTTGCACCCTTTCCTTTATGTGACTTCGAATGTTCAGACGTTCTCTATTTTTAGTAGTTACTTTTTTACACTTGCCGCTTTTACTCTAGGAATTTGTATTGTTTTTCTAGGAATTTGTATTGTTTTTTAGTCGCAAATGTATAAATTTATGTTTTTTTTTTGTAAATAGGAATATTCCCCGTGAACTTGAACTTGAACTTGTTTATAGCTCTGTATTACAGTTGCATAGTTGCATTGGTTTTTAAATTCTTATGTGTTATATTCCATGTTGCATACCGGTTCATTCTTTGGTTTATGTCCCCGTTTCTTGTTTTATGTAAATATGAATGAAATATGAACGTCTATTCACTTGAAGTTGAACATTTTTTTATTGGATTCACAACAAGAATACATGGCAATAAGGGTGAACGGAGAGAAGAAAGAGTACACGAATTTTTGGTCACTAGCCGTATGATGTAGTAATGTTGGAGGAGATTACTGTAGCAACAGTTAAAGGGACAGGCCCATCAAAATAAACATATATTTACGATTTCATGTTATTTTTTATTAGCAGCATTTATTACAATATATACACACTAATTTTTCTCCACATTCACCCCGGGGAACTTTTTTACGCCGAGCCCAACTCATAAGGGTTACCGTAGCGGCTAGGGTAACGTTTGAAAAGGTAGAGAAAAACACAATAGTGATGAGTAGAACCAGTGTGTTAAAGGTACCGTAGCGGCTAATGCTTATAGTTTTTGTTAGTAAAATTTGCGACCTAATTATCAGCAGCTCACAAAATGCAATAAACAACAAAAAAGTGATAGGTGGCAATGTATCATAGCTATATCTATAAAAAAACATTTAATTGACGATTTGCATTTGTGTAATAATGCATGGTGAAATCACCATTACAAGCAAAAAGTGGGCAGTCATAAATGCAGTACTGCGGATTGTAGGACATTGTGGATTAAAAAAAAAAACAGAAAAGAGAAGCACCAGATCTACACATAGTGAAAAAATAGTAAAAAAGAGAGAAGGTTGAGACCACACCAACAAAACTTTCATGGTGCGCCGCGAAGACTTGCGCTTGGTTTTCGCATTTTTTTGTGCCCGAGCCTCGCCGCACACCTTGCACGCTTCATTGATTAATACAGGGGAATAGTTCCCTTAGGTAGGAGGTTACTCATTTATAACTATTGAATAAAAAGCAGGGGGTGCTAACAATTAATAGGGTTGTTAGCTGGTCTTGACTAGTTGACCACTCAGCACATGAGATGAAATTGTGAGAAATACAATAGTAAAGTGGACTAGGTAATAGTAATTAATTTTTTGCACAAGAGGACTAGATGATCTCAGCGAATCAATAAACAGAAATAGATGCGGCTACTACCTCTCGCACACGTTGACGCCGCAGCGGCGGCTCTGTGCGAAATGGCGCGTGACTGAATTTACTACACATGACTAGAAATCATTCAGCAAATGGAAACATGGAATGTATTATATGTGAGTTCAATGTAGAAGTGAGGATCATGTGAGATGAAAATGAAAATGAGATCTTTGGTGTAGGAAAACAATTAAAGCGAAATACCGGCCGGGTTTTGAAACGCATCGGTATACCGTATACCTTATGCAAAAGAACATAAATTAGAATAAAAACAAATTAGAATCGAGCTAAATTGGAGTAAATTAGCATAAATAAGTAAGAATTCAGTTGTCCACGATGCGTTTCAAAAACCGGCCAGTATTTCGCTTTAAAATAGTAAAATGAGAGAGAGACTCGGTGGCCAGTTCTACTCATATGTACCTTTAATCTTCAAGATAGACCCTGCCTTATGCAGACATGTTAATTAGCCTCTGTCCCACTTAGTTTAGATACTTTCGTAGAACTGACCATTGAATGCGTACAATTTTTGGCAATGCACCTAACCAGTAGTGGAACAAGTATATAGTAAGGGCAACATGGAAAGTTTCCTGTGAGACTTTCGACAAAATGAATTATAAAATTTTTCCTAAGATTTTTGACAGTAAATTTATTCGTTTGACGGTGAATTACAAACTCCATCGTCTAAGTAGTTAGACTGGTCAGCGCTGAGGTGTTCAAGAGATTGTAGTTTTGGAAAATGTTTCGGGGCTCGAAATCGTTGGCTTCAAGCGCAGGTCCTAAGCCCAAGCCCTCTGAGCTCGTCGGCGGGGCCATGCATTGGGCCTGGTGGGCCTTCAGGTTCTTCTTTGATGGGAAGGTCTGCGAGCAGGTTGAGCAGACCTGTGGAGAGGGAGTGTCACGGGGACGGTGCCATCGACGGTGAGACGCCAGGTTTGCAGGACAGGAGAAGACCTGGAAATTTATAAGGTTAATGGAACTCGTGCTGGTGCTTTGGTTGTGAAGCTTACCCGTCAAACGAGTGCACATTTTCAATAATATGAAGGTTGACCACGAGCAGAAAAGATTTTAGTTTAGAATTTTTGTTATAAATTCTTTCATAATTTGTTATAAATTCTTTCATAAATTCTTTTTTAGAATAATATTTTTATTTCAGTTTTTTTTTTACTTTTTGTTATAGATATCGTTTATGAAAAAGAAGCCCCAATGTTATACCATCAGATCTCTTTGTTATATGCGACGTCAAATCGAACTTATGCATATTTCTTCTTGGAAAGCTATTGCTTTTGGTTGACATTTTCCTTCTTTCTCTCCTCTCTTATATTTTCTCTCTCTCTCCCTCTCTCTCATCCCTCTCCATTTCCCTTATATCTATCTACCCGGAATTTTGCCCTCTGTACTTGTGATTCTGTTTATGCTTATGCTTTTGCCCTAATCGTCGTTGTTTATTCATGACCAATCTGCATATAAAGGTACACCTGTGACACCTGGCTGTAGGGTCTCACCTGTATCTCTCTATCTCTCTCATATACGCACACTATCTATCCAGAAGCTAACAATATTTTCGCAGTAGAAGCTAAAAGTCGCGTCTTCAAAGACCTATTCTCACCCCTGGAGGTCTTTGTGACATGCCGAGGTGGCAGAGAGAGGGGGGAGTCAGAGAGAGAGAGGGAGGGAGAGAGAGAGGGGGGAGAGAGAGGGAGCGGACGAGAAACATAGAGGGAGAAGAATCGAGAAGGAGAGATTGCCACTTAATTCATTGCAAGTTCGCAAATACACAATAGATATGAATATAAAATTTCGTGTTAACCCTCGGGAGCACAAGCTCACAAGCATAATTCAGAATTCAGACTTTTTACCATAGTTGATTTACAGTGTAACGCTAAAGTAAGTCAACATTGTTGTATCTCCATACATTCCATACATACACACAAGAGAAGCTACACGAAGCTAATTTCTTATACCTTATACTTTCCACGAGCTACTTTAAGAAAATAAGAAAGCTTACAGCGGGCCATTGTTCAAACATGCCATCGGCTTGCTGAGAGCATTGCTCACCCCAGGGAGCCAGTCCTTGAAGGCACCCGCGCCTTCCAGCTGAGGCTTATCCTCTTGAGCTGGGCCATTGACTCGCCATAAACAAGCGGATAGGGTGCCGCCCGCGGGCCAAATATCACTCAAAAAGTGCACTTGACACTGCTTTTTGGCAGATATATATGCCATAACAAGGAGCTCATACAGTGAGCAAACAAGGGGCAACCATGAGATTTGCTTAGATTAATAATGAGATACAGACAGCTAGGATGAAGAGCCAGATTTATATTTACAACTTTATAACTTGTATATTGAAAACATGAATCGAGATTATTTTAATGGGCCACTGCATGACATAAAAAATCGGTAGAAATTGGCCCATATTTAAAAAACCATTTTCACCGGCAATAAATTGCTAGTTTCTGGGATTCACAATAGCTTGTTGGGATTTCTAACAATTCCAGTTGGAAATATCAAGTGAACAATAAAACGTTCACACGCACGCGGGTAGCCCGGGTAGGATTACTTGACAAGCCTGCTTTTATATTATAAACCGTTGTCTGGCTGCCATACGTGTCCAAAATAAGCGCTTGGAACAGATGGTTTCCTCGCAGGCGATTTGTTTTACGGTGTTCAGATTAGCGTGTGGCTGTCACGCGAAAAATTCGAAAGATGAGACGTGATTCATGCTGACAGGCGGGAATTACTGGGAATGATTACTGGGAACTAGGAATATATCTCTGGAAGGGGAACGTAACTGGGAATGCATTCCCGGGAAGTAAATCTTCAACAGTCCTGCGGTTTTCGCTCAGTTGTTCTTTGCTATTCAACAAAATGCACTACGGCGTGGTAGTCACATAAATTAGAGCCTAAATTATAACCGAAATTTTCGACGATTGAATAACCATACATAGTTCCTCCCAAGGTTTGTATTATCTGTTTTCGGCCACCAGAGCTAAGGAGTCAGTCAGACCGATCGTATTTTTTCTGCGGTGTGATATACGACACCGCTATAGCACAGATGGTGCGCAAATAGAAAAAGACGATTTGGGGAATTTGATTCCTAATCAAAAATAGACTAAAGAGGCCAGAAATAAAGGGCAGACCTTTGACAGTCTGCTCGGGTTGGTTGATTAACTGAAATTTGCATACGCGCAGTGAAGTGCGACCGCATGCGCCTCGTCTGTGAGCATTCATGGGTAGTACGATAATATCTTCTCTTATTGTAACTACCCCACTTTCCCGGGGGTAAATCCTCCCCTCCCCGGGGAAAGTCTCCCAGGGATAAGTTATCTAACCGCCTACCTTCTCGCACTCCGGGCATTTGTATTCGTGATGGGCAATCCGGGGGCATTTATGCTGTGCCAATTGAAATACATCTTCATACTTTACACGGCAAAGACTGCAAACGCAGTCACCGATCACGTTGGGTATAGCTGAGATCTGCTTCCGAGATTCCTGAAAAGGAAAAGATAATTCATGAGGTATGGTATAGGATCCCATATGATGCCTAGTCTTGATGCTGTTGACTAGGGTCCAGTTAGGTAGCTGGCCCCCTTAGATACCAGCCTGTGTCCACTCTCTTTATTACTTTGCTTCAATGTTCTTTTGTATTTATTTACTCTTTATAACACAGGTTTCGGTATAAATATAAAATTCAATAAAGTTGTATCAATCACGAACTTAGGCGGTAAATACTAAATACCATAATGAAATACAATACTGTAAGCAAACTACAGGAGTTGGGCGAGAAATTTTCATTGCACTGGAACAGTTAAGACATACCTCTGAAACGTATACGTAAGCTGCAGTTTCGTCCAACTGTCCGCCATTCTCTTCGAGTGATTGTGAAGGATTTATTGAGATTTCTTCCTAAATACAAATATATTATTCTCTCTCTTCCTCTTCTCTCACCCCCAACAATCTATCGCCAACCTCGGTATATCGCCAACTTTTTGAAAACAAAACTTCTTTCTAACAACTCGTTAGCGAAAGAAGAGGCCAATGCCAGAGCAATGCGCATATTACATGCAGTCTATTTTTTTCTTCATGCTGTTTTTTTTCATGAGCTTATAGTTGCTCAAATGACCGTCTCGCGATAATTGCTCATTGCTTACGCGTATGCATAGCGGAGTGGCCTTATTTCTTATTTTCTCTCTAACCCTGAGGTCAAGCTGTCGGTATGGATACCCGAATAAGTGATCAATTAGGCGTGAGTCCTAAATCTTCCCTGAGGGAGGAGGTGAGGCTTTTTTGCCCTGTCCTTAGGGAAGCCGATATCTCCCCCAGATGGTTGTCCTTAGATGATGAGGTCATGCACTGGATTAGGAAGCTATTCTATTGAGGGATTAAAGTGAGAGGGTCTGGCAGACTTTAAAGCGAAATACCGGTCGGTTTTTGAAACACATCGAGTACACCCACATTCTTATGCAGCTTATGCAAATGAACATAAATTAAACAAAAAATCGAGCTAAATTCGAGTAAATTAGAATAGCTATGTGAGAATTCAGTTGTCCATGATGCGTTTCAAAAAGCGGCAGGTATTTCGCTTTAAAGGGATATCGACATGTCGTTTTATCTTTTTGTCTTCTCTCTACAAGAAAACACAGTAATCTTTACAAGTGACCCAGACTCAGATCCACTTTTTTCACCCAACTGAATTTCTTCTTCCCGGTTGAAGACGTTAATTGAAGCGTAGACGTTAATTTAATTACCTTAATGAACATGCCGCTAACGGGCGACGCAGTGACCTCATCCAATGCATTTGTAGTCTGTCGCTTGGTTTTTTGTCGTTTCACATCGGCGTCTTCAATATGTTTGGTCTTTTCCGCGGGGCGCTTACGCGGCAACGGTGCCGCATCCGCATCCTTTACATTTTGTTTGATTTCACGCAGTGGAATTGGCTGAAAGAGCACTCCGATGTAGAGAAAAATTGTTTCCAAACGGAGAAAGAAAATATTTTGTCCAACGCTCTACCAAGTTACGGTTACGTTTTCGACAAAAAACGTAACAGAATGAGAATTTACCGAGTGTGCTTTAGAAGTTTAGAGTCTGAAAAGTACAGCTCTACACAATAATATAACATTTAATATTCATGAATATAAAGGAACCTTTGGCAGGCTCGGATCGGGCGGGTCGTAGAGCTGAGTCACATCAGAAATTGGGGACAGAAGCTGCTGCATGTTGTGTTGCTGCTGTTGTTGTAGTTGATAAAAGGCGAGCAGGTTCGTGAATGAGGGCTGCCATAGAGACTGACCCCCGAGCAGTCGAATGGCATAGTCAAGCGAGAAGTGTGGCTAAATTATCAAGCAATTGGTCAATCAATTAATTATCGATCAATAATCGGTTCAATATTCCTTTGGAATTAATTGCCAGACAGGAAATTAGACTGTCCCAATATACATGTTTATATAAATAACAAACTCCGAAAGGATGGGGGTTTGTCCCACAGGAGCTATTAACTGGGTATGCTAACCTAAGTTGCGAGTCTGTATTGATTGCAATAAATTTTATATAATTCTCAAAAAAGGTCCCACCTCAGGTTTAACAGTGTCATCAGCAGAAGAGCAAGATGGTACAGGTGACGGGGTTTGGGTCAGAAAAGAATTCATCCAAAAATCGACTAAAGAGCCCATTTTGTACCCTGAAAATGGTATTGGTAAGGGCTAGGACGTTTTCAATGGTAACAATGGTGAAAATGGTTGGCATTGTGAAAATGGTAGAAATGTTGTATAAAGTGATAAAAAACAACAAAGTTGCTGATCGTGACATAAAAATCACAGAAAATACTACATATAATATTGATGCTCACTAATATAGTATTGATTCACAAAAAATGGCCCTGTTTGTTTTAAAAATATCGTTGCTCAGTTTTGACTGCACGGTTAGGCCTACTCTATAAACTAAAATAAACATACAATACCGTACACGAATACCAAGGATTGTTTTTTCTTCAAATGTCACTTTATATCACAGTTTAACATGTCGGCAACTATGGAAACTCAATGAGATGGAATAAGTCTGTGGAAAATGTTTTTTGTGATGTCGCATGAAGGAACGAATATTCTCTACATACCAGAGGCTGCGTCTTAAAAATCTAAACCGAACATACTATACCGTACTTGCATACCAGAAATGAGCTTTTTTCAGACTCGAAGCCCAAGCATAATCATAAGCAGAGAAAATAGCCGGTATTTCCCAGGTAAGTTTCGGAGCAATAAGGGTTATATTCATCCTAAACTTAAACTCACTTATGCACTTCACATACACTTAAACACGGTTAAACTTAGATCCAGATCTCTTATAACTTAGATTGGGTAAGTATTAGAGTAATTCCAGATCGTGTGCCGGGCATGCAGTTTGGCGTTTGGCGACACAGTTATTATTAGATCTCTACATGTTTAGCTTAATAGACCAAGGGACACATTGCAACATGAATTCTTAGTAAAGTTGATGGAACTAAAGAGAGAGAAAGGTAGAGAAATAAAGAGAGCGAGAGAAGTAGAGAGAGAGAGAACTAATAAAAAGTTATGAATTGAAAAGGCGAACTTTATAAAAAGAAGCATTGGAACGCTGACGGCAAGTGAACATAGTTGTCTAATAGGACATTCATAGATTCGTATGTATGAGCGTTCCACTAGAGTCAATTTGGGAAGCTCAAAGATATAAAAGATAATAACGGGTGCTGAAAGAAAGATGCAGGTTGCAGTAACATTAATTGTAATAAAATTTAGTGGACTTTGTAACCGTGAAACAAAAGCTATGCGTTGCGGTGGACTATTCACCCTCTACCAGTATTCACCCTAAGGTGGTATGGAGCTTCACCCCTCTGGGGGGTGTCTGTAGCATAGGGCGTGTATGGGTGCCTATTCTATACCGGTGGATAGAGCAGCTGGTAGGCCAGAATCATACCCCGCCCCCTTCGGGTACCATGAGTGGGTATAGTACCAATCTGCTATTGTATGCAGAGATACCATACAGCCAGCTGTCACCGGAATGCTACATGTAGAATACACATATTTGGTGGCTTTAAAGCTGTATAGCGCCCGGTTTTTGGAACTTCTGTAGGAAAACTGCATTCCAGTATATTTATGCTAAAAGGATTCGAAGTGCGGTCGACTTCTTATGCTAATCATACTTATTAACTCATATGATGCATGGAATGGTAATGTAGTTCTTCAACATATGCGTCAAAACCTAGTGTTATGCCGCTTTAATCTTAGTATAGGAAGGAAATACAGTTCTCTGATATATCAAAGTTTTGCATAGGTTTGCCCTTAAAAATATTGTGGAAGTTTTTCTAGGCATTGCTCACTGAAGTCACTTTTACAAACTTCTACCTACTCAAATATGAATTCAAAAGTTGAAACGCCGATACATTCTTGGGCGACAAAACTTACATGCGTCAGTCTGTATCGGTCTAGACTTACGATAGAGCGATTAGGCTACGGTGCTTATAGCATCAAATGCCAGCACCCTAACACCACATAATAAGCTAGGGGGTTACGGACTGTAAACAGTTTTGCAGTATGTTAGAGTTAGAAAAAGTGTTTTATGGTGTATTTTCTAATGCACTAGTTAGCTTCAAAAAGCTCCAAACGAACTGGACCAAACTCCTAATATATCAATCCACCACAAGTCAAAGTACATTTGGTCCAATTGGTTTTCGTATTGTAGCTACTAAAATAACCCATGAAAAGTGTCCTTTTAGGTTCGTTACCCTGAATGTTAAGGAGGTTTTTTTTCAAGGGGTTGTGTCCCCCTACTGGCACCCGGGGGACAGATCTACACGGAAAGTGCATCGAAAAAACACGTACTAAATATGTACTAAAGTAGAATTAGATGTTTCTGTGATTCTAGGATTCAATGTCCCAATGAGGAGCAGGAAAGCGACTTTCTACGAGCGGATATGCCTACACCTACAGTAAAGCCAAAATGATACCTATAGTTCCCAGGAACACATAGTTACCAGAATTGTGGGAAAACTACCGCCAGCTTATCATGATTTTTATCATGCTAGTTTATCGCTAGTTTATCAGTCGATGACACAATTGGCATACTTTTACATTTATGTATTTTGAGTGCTGATAATTGGGCTTAGCCGGTATATCCCAAGCCCAAGTACCCAAGGTTACTATTTTGCAATGAGGATGTGCATAACCCTTCTGAAATCTTCCCATAGAGTTGTCGGGTATAACTGGTTATAGCAGAGATGAGTAAGCTCCTTCGAACACCTCTTACCAGCCTACCATAGCCATAGCCAACCTATCTGCCGTTATAATACGATTTACCCGTACAAGAATGAAGTATAAAAGTGTTGGGAACATCTGCCTTTCTGGCTTTGAAAGGCAATGAAATCCCTCGTTAGCTTAAGCCACTTTAGTCATAGCATTTCAGTTTGAACTATTTGAAATGATGGCAAAATTTGAATTCTAGTAAGGTGTTCTTAGAGGTTCTGGCAGTTATTTTGAAAATTCACACATAGTCGCTGACTGGTGTCTGTGCTCAACACGGGAACTTATATTCATGCTTGTAGAATAAGAAGTTTTGTTTTCCTAATTAAAGTTGTATTATTTGGGTTTGGGGACAACTTTAGAGACTACTATTGGAAACTCCCACAAAACACACGTAAACGGGCACTTGTATGTTTTGGTTACTGTAACTAACATCCAAATTCCTTCTATGGAACATCTAATTATAAGACTAATACCGCTGATATATTTTACCAATGGTAAGAGAAAATTTTCAGATTTGAATAATCAAAAGCTTCAGGGGTTTACTTGTGCTATGATCTAATTATAAGATACCTCTTATTTATTCCAATAAGTAGGGTCATGACCGTTCACGTTCATTTTTTTGCACACTAGCGATTAGCTCCTATATAGGCAGCTGCTAATTGCGTCACACATTATAAAGTGGGCAATTGTGTCGGATTACGGTACTACATATAGTGTGGGTTGATGGTTCACCGTTACATAACACAAACCGCTTATGGACGGCTTAATTGGGTGTATTTGAATACAAACACTGGAATTATAAAGGTTGGGTAATGTAGATGGTGAACGTAACGGGGGGGGGGGGGCTGGTGAATACTTGGTGAACTCTACAGTTTCCAGGAGCTAATCTTTACCACGCTACCGGTTTGTGCGTTCGTAAGTTTATTAATTTAGCACCTAACATCATATTATTATACTTTCTCTGTAATCATAAAAACTATATTGATATGATTAAAATGCGGAAGAGAGGAACACACACACACAGACACAGACTGAGTACATTCAGAGATTCAGCTTCTCTAGCTGGGTGCATACTACAAACATAAAATTAACAGACAATTTGGCCTTAGGGCTAGGTTAAACATACTACAAATTCCACCAAATGCTTACAATCTAGCACAGTGAATATGTTCCATTGCATACTATACAACCTTATGGTTAGTGGGGTCATAAGGTCCTAGTGTTTTCACCCTTCTACATAATATGCAAATTTCCACAAATCCAGAGGGATTTGCTAATTGTAAAGGCAAAAGACGGACTCCTTCGGTATCTTTTGAGTAAAGGAATCAAAACAGACGTTTATGCAAATTACTTGTGCCCCCGCTGAGCGGTTTCGGGGCGAGAGCGACGGCGGCACGGGTGCGATCAAGACGCGGCATAATGAACTACTCGGCTCTGGCTGGGTTTATTAATATGCAAATATGCGTGGTCTCATGGTTATTTATTGCTGACGTTATGTATGGTTTCTGCTTTTTCTCTTATCTTGCTTTGGGCTCTAAGCCGTGACCAAGTTTACCTTATGAAACTCAACAGAATATGTACTCAAAATAAACTGTGGCGGGAAGGAGCATTTAGTTTTTAGACCAACTTACAATTAGCTCAAGACGACAAAGCAAAGAATATTTACACTATGACCATAACGATTAAGCCTTTCAGTATGGTCATCATACGTACTACACTAAAAGCCAGCACTACAAGACAACGAAAATGGGAAGCTTGTATGACTTATTTTCCCGTTTCATAGCACTGAAGTCGCGTTTGTTTTGGCTCGTCGCCTTTGCGTTCTTCATCCGTACTTCTATTTCTTTCTCTATGCTACTATGGAATTCTTCTTCACGCTTTGTTCATCCCATTTGACTGCGGTTCGACTTTTTTGGTCATTTTTTACCGTAGAAGCCAGCTGCACCCGCTTTCGCGCAACACATAAAAAGTGCATAAAAACGAGGGCAAAAAGTGATGGCAGATTGGTGTCGTTTATGCAAATTCGATGGTTTGTTTGGCTTTCTGTCATTCTCGCTCTCCGTCCTCTCTCTCTCTCTCTCCGCTTTTGGATATTTGACAGAACATAAATACATAGATCAAATGAAAAAAGTAAATGACGAACAGTATGATTGGACACCTACTGTAGGCGAGAACACATAATTATAACTTTATATGGTAATAGATTTTAATACAATACCATACATTTTCAACCACAGTTACTTCCGTTAGTTTTACATAGATTATGGGAAATATGTGTTGAAGATACATAATTGGTATGCGATTGGTTTATATATTTACATCAGGCTCAAAGTCTGAAGGATGCTAATGTTTTGATCTGTCTCGTTCGTCTAAGCTATTGTTTTATTGTTTTTATTTTTATTTTTATTTTCTGCCTCTGTTTTTCGTCCTCTTCCTCTTCCTCTACCTCCCTCTCCCTCTCTAATTCCACATAAAAAGAGAGAGAGAAACAGAGAGAGAGAGAGAGAGAGAGAGAGAGAGGGTGAGAAAGAAGGCAGGTGGTAACATCGGATAGCCGTAAAACGACGAACACATACAAGAATCGAGAACGGCAGATGTAGTGTGCGAATGACTACTTGCAGAACAAACATTATATTAGAATTAGGCTGGATGACCTTCGCAGAAGAATATTCCGACTTGGACAACAGGCTGTCAGATAAGCCTAGGGGACTATATATATGGTTTGTAATCAGATGTATGTTTGGCAAAAACTAAATAAGGGACTTTTCAAAAGCTTGGTTTTGTAACGTAGAAAACCTCTCCTGTCGTATATGTAGAGTTACCATCTCTTCTCTGTATACTAACTAAAATGAACATACTATCGATCACAGTCAAAATTTATATAAGAGTCTTTTGTCAACCTCTTTAGTACTGCTATTTCTTTCAGACCCTTTTGGGTGTTTTTCCCGACAGTATATGGAGGAATCCGGATAATACTTCTTCATTCACCATGCACATGCTTCTTAATCCATAAAAAAGGTCCTAAAGAAAGTTCCAAAGCTTTCTGACTTGGCCACCGAGGTTCTCAGCAGGATAGTTGACGAGCTTCAAACTACCATATCAATGTGATCATTTTTGGTGAAGAAGTGCCGATGTGAGAACTTAGAACCACTCTTTTTCAGTTCGAAACCGAAGTAAAGTTTTGATCTGACGGTTTTCTAGATCGTCTCAAACTTACAAGATACAAAGCGATTTGAAGATACGAAGGCTTTGGTTTGGTACAGCTTAACGAATGAATTATTCAGAAAATCATGCAAAACATTTCGTACAGTTGTGCCAGAAGTGTGCCAGTTCAGCGCGAGTCTGGTACATATATCTCATTGGATCTACCACATCCATACACACGGAACAAGCACCTGTCACATCAATAAACCATGGGATATGGTTGTTTAGTCCAATGGACACTACCACACGTACAGACAGTCCATAATGACAGACTGTGAGTTATTACCCCTTATTCCAATTCATGGATGTAGATGTAAGCTGAGCTGATTTGCATAAACATGCATACAGAAATGCGTTTCTGTAGTTTATTGTATGCTAGTCCATACAGTATGTTGAATGAGCGACAAGTTGACATATGATATCTTTCTTAGTCCGAGGCGCGCATATAGTTTGGTTTGGGTATCATAAAATCATGATTTATTTCTGTATCTGACAAACCGTGTAATTGTAATGTTCGCCTTTAGATGTTACTTTTTGAAGTCCAGTTTGAGATAGCTACATCATAAAAAAAGCGTCAAATATAAGGTAATTGCCTTAGATATGTATTACCTAATTTCTCACTAATTAGCATACTTGTATCATCGTCCATAGACGAGGAGGTCAAGAAGGTTGCGTGCGCGACGGAATAGCGCTTGGACATACATTATAGTCTAATCAGTGTCTTATTACAGTATGCTGAGCAAACAATTAGATGATACTTGAGTATGCTAATTAATCGGGATGAAAATTGCACATAAGTGTGATACAGTACCTAATAGTTCAATCTATGTGGCTCAGACCCATGCAAAATGACCTAGCGTTGCTGATTTTTGTTTGTATTTTCCGTACAAATTACAGAAGGACCTTTCTTTTTCATAAACTTCGCTGAAGCCCAAAATTGACCAATGTCTGCCTAAAATAATAATTTCATTCCAGTACATATTCCGTGTAAATAAGTCGTCAAGTTTAGCTTCTCTCTCTACCTAACTTTCTCCTCTCTCTCCGTGTTATCTCTCTCTCACTCTCTCCTCCATCTCTCTCTCTCTCAATTTACTCTCGATTATTCTTGGGCGCAGATGTGTGCCAGGTGTGTTCCCCTCCCGCGGTAGTCCATCTCGACGGTATAACCGTGCCCGCTCCGGTCATATGAGGTCAGTCCTCATTACGGTACCTGGTGCATCGTGCATGCAAGGTGCATGCACGGGGAGTGTGTCACTAGGTGACCGGGCCATTACCCCACATATTTACGGTATTAAGTTACTGCGAAAGAACATCTGCGCAGTTGGTACATACAGTAATCACCGGAAGTGGATTGGATGGACAATTGGGACTGATTGATGGGGATGGTATGCAAATATGAAGCTGAGAATAGACAAACAGGCGAATAAATCAGGGCGAATAAATATTATTAACTTTTCACGGAATACAGAATACAGCCACTGTCGTCTTATCGCCGTGTCAAGAATAAGAATAAAGTAGTGTTATTGAGTTTTCTCTCACATTAGACCCTCTCTCCTCAAAGTAGGCGGCTACAACTAACGATTTTATTCTTTTTTTTTATTCCAGACAATCTCGACGTATATCAACTAAAAAAAACCTCGTAAACCTCGCTAGAGATCATCTCTCTCTCGCTCTCTCTCGCGCGCTCTCTCTCTCTCTCCCTCTCTCTCTCTGCATACCATATACCATACCCAGCACAGCTGTTTGCATCACTCATTTGTACAGTACTTAATCGTGTAGTGTTCCTGCTATTACACAGATGCCAATTAGTATTCAAGTACACTAGTCTCATCTCATATACATTCTGTAACAATGAATGCATAGTAGCAGCACGCGCGCGAGGCTCATTTTTTACTATAAGGGCCTCCCCTCACAGCTGACACCCAGTATAACAACACGAGAAGTGGATAATTACATATGCAAATTACATAGTCTAATTAGCATGCAATTATGTGACAGTGTTAAATGGGGAACAATTGACTTGTATTGAGTGAGTGTTCAAGAATTATCAAGTGTGGAGATGTTGTCTAAATGTTGGTGACTCTTGACTATTTGTGAAGAAGGAGTGTTTAATAATAAAATAATAAAATAAATATTTTACGCCACAAGAGATGTGCACCTTTATTCAACTTCACAGTTTGCTTACGACATGGAAAGTTTGTTAGCGTAAGCAATGTAATGGTAAGTGTAAACCTTATTTCCGGAAGAAGCCCTCTTTTCATTCCTAGTCGGTAGTACAGTGCTACCGCATTTTCTTCAGGTTCGATACCTCGCGGCGGCGATAGTTTTGAGAACTTTGTCACGACTCAACTGGAAACTTTTGAAAATGTTAACCCGTTTCTAGTGCAATATTTATTCTAGATATCTGATATTCTCTGCTTGCACTGATAAGGATCTAGCTGGCTACCGTATGCATGCTCATTTGAAGATGATTGTTTACCGGGCTTCTCCTGTATGTCAATCACGGACGCTCCGCTTTCCCAGTGGAAATACGTATATACATCAACAGAGAAGCTCCGATCCCACCTTATTAACAATTCATTGTTTTGATACTGCAACAGGGGTACATATAGAGAGAGGGAGAAGGGGAAGAGAGATATAGAGAGAGATAGAGTGAGAGGGGGAGCAACGGAGACTGAGAGAAAGAGAGGGAGAAATAGAAGAAGAGAGAATCATTAATTACTTTTATGCAAATTAGAATCACTGACAATGAGGTAGAATGGCGACAATCGGAATTCAATTGCTATGAACGTGTGAATATTTTCCGTGATTTCAAAGGGCAACTAAAAGATGCGCATAGGGGTGTACTTGCATAAAATAAGCAGCACGGTACATCGGGAATATTCAAGAAGTCACTGTTGATTATGCAAAGTATTCTAATTCAATTGCATACGGTATTTGATGACTATTTGATGACGAGCGCTAATTGTATTAACTTCCGATACACGTCACCCATGTATAGATTTTTAGAGCGTGACTACGGTATTTGCTCAAGAGGTCTCCCGTGCGCCTATAGACGAACATAACACAGAATGACACTCCCCTTTGCGGGTGACACCGGCGGACACGGCTCGACAAGGTCTGTCGCTGTAAAGATCTCTGTTAGCGCATGTTTATGGACCAAATCTAGCTAATTGCTCGTACCATACTGTGCTGTAACTATTTTGATACGCCCACAACTACTTGCCCAATAAACATGAGCCTCCTTTCAAGTGTATCCGACCCTTTAAAACTTCACACTCCCACATATCAATACTTTATTCATTGTTGAAAATGTGTACAAAAACTGAAACAGAACAGTCGTGAAAAAAAACTATAAAGCACAAAGATGACAATTCATAAAACGAATCATGTTTGAGGGCAAATACACATAATATTATCTTATGGATTCCTAGACACAATAAACAAAAATCAATCAATGAGCAGGTTACGTAAGTGGTCATGCGCAGGGTGGTTTACGTAGTGGAACGGGTTAACAATGGTAATTATCTGGAGAAATTATCACGGTGAATTACTGTAGTTTTCATATAAAAATCTTTTTTAGGGGCATTAGCGCCTTACTCCGGCGAGGTTCTCCGCCGAGCTTTACAATAATCGAAACATCATCAGTTGGTTACATCACTACAGGCACCACAAAATTCATAATGAAACAAAATATTATGAGACAAAGTACAAACTACAGAGAAAATAACACGAACAAATTAAGAACAAAAAAATGGCAAAGTTTAAAAGGATCCGTATTCAAATGAAAACTGCAAACATGCAGGAAATTATGCGAGAAAAAGAACAACTTATTTTTGACAGGAATATATGTATATAATATATATACTAAATGTATATATAATATAAATTATGTATAATCTAATATATATAATAATATATTTTTTTTTTTTTCTATAAATATAATATATATATATATAATATATAATATATATATATTTATATATATATAATATATATATATCATATTCCTGCGTACCACCTTACCGGGGTTACCCTTGTTAGCAACAAAATGAGTTGTTTAAAGTAATATTAAAGGGAATACATATACATCCCTAGTTTATTACGATGTGAGCTTCATATCACACGTTATTGACTTGGTTCAGACTAGAGGAAAAGGATAAACATATAAAATAAAGAAAACGTAGACAATAAAAAAAAATCAATACCATACAATCTCAAATGAAAGGACTAGACTTGAGCAAATGGTTTGCGCAAAACGCGAATTACTCTACTTGAGCTAATTATTTGGGTTTGATGCAATTTGTAATTCGGAATGAGGCGTAGTTGACGTGACGGACTGTTTTTACCGGATTCGCGTCTTATGTGAACGAATTCATAAAGTTGACATAAAATATATTCCCCCGTATACAACGGTACTGTCGAATCGCTAATAAAATGATAAAAAATCTAAATCTATTCACTACGTTGTTAAAGCCAATTTTCAGCGGTATGGCACGTGGTTTGTAAAACGTGAGCTGAACCTCCTATACTCCTATTTGTTGTATGCAAATTTCGGTGTCCTTCTTTACGGCACATAATGGAATATTTTTTATTTATTTATTAAATAACACCACAGGGTGTGCATCACAATGAAATTATGAAAATAAAGTAGTATATATATAACTCGTCGCGTTGTCGCTGATTATGGGGTTTGCAAGTATGCAACAATTCCTTGCAAGTATGTACATGAGGTACCGTGCTTTGGAACTAAGAATGAATATATAACATGAGAAATTATAAAATCGTTCCAAGACTCATTTTTCCAAGACAATTTTTTCGGCATACTTGCAAACCCCATTAGCAAACAGGAATATCCTTCCACGTTTCAAAACCACGTGACGTACCGCTTTAATGGTATCACTAGGTTCATAAACATTATTACAATCTAAACAGTACTTTCACGACCGCCACTCCCATGTGTGGATACAGTAGTCCTTAGTCAAGATTTCGACGATGTGCGCGGGAAGTTTAAAAACGTGTAACGTTTTCTCCTGAAACGAGGTAATGTTATTCCTTTCCTGCTAATTTAACACCTATGGCCCCAATTATTTTAAATCTAAGCCCACTGGCAAATAATAATCAATCCCTTGGTTGAGTGTGTTAGGCAAGCTTATATTGCCTAGCCGGTATCGAACCTGTCTCATCTTGGTGGGAAGCCAGTTTCACTATCCACTAGGCCATCAGGTCAACTATTTAGCTAATAAACAAAATTAGTGCCATTATTATAGGATTATCTGCACTATCTTCTAACAACAGAAAGAAGCATGGGTGGACGTAATGTTAAATTTTGCAGTGAGGGAGAAAGTACTACTCAAGTCTACTTGGATATCTTTTTGTTAGAAGCAACTGAATCCTTTGTTACAGCGTTGTGTCCTAAGAAGTTCCAAGTTCACCGAAGCATTTACGACGCTCAAGTAAGTTACGTTTGTTGTTAGCGGTAGGGTAAGGGAGATAGTGATCATGAAACGAAAAGAGCACAATACTACAACGCAACTACTTTGCATATCGTAAATGCTGGTGAAAATGTGGAGTACTGTAACAAACCTCTGATTCACTCAATTTGTCACTCCCATTGGGTGTCTAGAAAATATTCGTTTCAAAAAAGCCTACGGGAATTTGTAGTTTGTTTGTAGTCGAAGATATATACCGACTATAGATACGCTTAACCGGGACTTAGCAAGCTTTGATAATTGCAAGAAACAGTAATTTTTTACCACATTGTCTGTGTTTTTTCAATGTCTTTCATGTGATATATAAAAAGTCCTTACTTTTAATTAATTAATTTTCTACGCGCACTTTTGCAGTATATTTGTCTGGATAAACTAACATAAAAAAAAAACCGACCTGCAAAAAAGCATTGGTTTATTATCCTCCATGGGCAACCGGAAGTCCTCATCCATACCATTGTCACGCATTTTCACAATTGATGGTGTCGAATGAACCACCGAGGTCTTTTGAATGACACTCCCCTTTGTGGGTGACACCGGCGGACACGGCTCGACAAGGTCTTGTCGCTGTAAAGATCCCTGTTAGTTTTTGTATTGTGGACCAAATCTAGCTAATTGCTCGCACTATACAATACGTGTCTATTTTAATAACGCCAGCTACTAGCCTACAAACTACACATGTCAATTGTGCTCCGCAATTGAATTTTATAGTTTGTAGGCAATTAGCTTGGGCAACATCGACAACACAACAGAATTCGAATAAGCGACAGGAACCAACTGAGGATACAGATCGGAGTGACGCATGCAGTTAGCGAGAGAAAACTAAAGGTTTGTGCGTGTGCGCAATTGCTCGTTAGGGTAATTACTCTAGTTTGTAGTTTATAGTTTGATTCCTGATCGTCTTACTCGAATTCCGTCGGCCGAGCTGCGTCTGCGTATGCGGCGCTGTCGCCGCTCTTCTTTTTCCGCGTCAACGTCGCAAGGCGGAATTGGTGACACCTGGACAATTGGCTTTGAGGTTCCTGGCTAATTGCTCATGCACTTTGGAGCTTGTAGTCTAATTGCTTATGCACTTTGGAGCTTGTAGTCAAATTGCTTATGCCTTGATGCTTAGGCTAATTATGTGGTTACTACTCTGTTACTAACTTATGTTGTGAGGGCTGTGGACTGCGCGGATGTATATGATATATGTGTGTTTTTCTCTGTCAGCTCCTAAGTTTCAAAATTGTTAACGTTTTTTGTCATTTTCATTACGTAACTTACAAAAGAACGTAACTTATAAAAGAAGTACAAAACGATAGAGAAATATTCAACCAAAATCTAAGAAGGAAGAAAGAAACCCAAAATGTTTGCAGTATACGGAAAACTGATGTATGAAATCCTGCAGCGCAGCTTACCTGCCCGGCAACACAGTAAGGCAACATACCTAAGACTCAGCATCTATGATACCAGGCACCGAATCTAGATAGCAAAAATAAACATAAACCATTGAACTTACTCTAGCCACAACCTTTGTTGTTGTTATTGATGGAGTTATACGCAAACCGCCAGAAGCCGAATTTCGCATGCCTGAAATAACACAGACAGATTCTGGAACTACACAACAATACAATAAAATAAAGACTGATCAAATGATAGCATATCTTGGGATCTAGGCGTATAAAACACCCCCTCTCCCCCCCCCCCCCCCCCCCCCCCCCCCCCCCCCCCCCCCCCCCCCCCCCCCCCCCCTACCCCCCCCCCCCATACCCCCCCCCCCCCCCCCCCCCCCCCCCCCCCCCCCCCCCCCCCCCCCCCCCCCCCCCCCCCCCCCCCCCCCCCCCCCCCACATAGTCCCCACCCCACGCATTGCGGTTTTCACAGTAATATTTCTGAAATTCCGGGCATTCTGTACAAATAAATTGCGGAAAACTTTTTTCTCGTGGGCCTCTCCCTTTAACTTTATAAAAACCAATCATGGAAAAAATAAAAATAATACAACATAAAGTCACTCGTAAACAACTACCGTTGATGTTATGGTCCTTTATTAGAGTGCTAGAAGGAAATATACGTTAGACGTTAGAGTACTCGAAAATGTGCATTAAACTCCAACAGTGCTAGCATTTTGGTAAAGGCCCATTTGCGCAAAAAGTTGGGTCCAGCCTAGAACCGAACCTACCATAGCTTGTCTCGCAATCGCGTTGCGTTCCGTTGGCCATCCGCTGCGGATTTTCCATCGACATACCACGTGGTAGACGTGGAGACGATGAGCCAATGTGATTGAAGGACTGAAAGCAAAAGCAAATATAAAAATTGTAATTAGGAGTCTTGCGTAGTCAATAACAATTAGTCATCTGCATACTGCAGCGAACAATTGTGGGTGATAAAGAACTACTTCAGCCCTTCAGCGTCTAATCAACAACACTCAATTTATAAATGCAATTGTAAGACAAAATAGTATACATAATTATAATTAGTACAAAGCACTCACACTGACTAGGTTTTTGAAGTGTCCGAATAAACTGGTTGAAGGAGCTCCAACGGATTGTGTGCGCTGCGCACTGCCATTCGATGATTTTTCCTCCTAAAAGATAAAAAAGTTGTTTAAAAAAAAACGCTAGGAAAGCAATATTTCTCCTAAAAAAAGCGAATAATCCAGCAGATCGAGGACAATAAGAAAATCGAAATAAATGGCTTTCATGTTAAAAATTACAAAAACACAAATCTTAATAAGCGTTTTGCTAGCTGACATTAGTTTGATGACGAAAATTCATTTTTAAAGCTTGCTGCCACACTGCAGGCGATCTTGGTAGTATAGTACATGTATTATTAAAGTGATAAAGTCAAGACAAAAATTGTAGCGCTCACAGTATACGCATAATGTTGATGAGGTGTGTTGCTGTGCATCTGTAATATGACAAAAAACCTAAGCACTTGGCGATGAACTTGTAATACTAATGCGACTGACCAGCAGGCTCTCTGTCCACAGAAGAGCTCAAGCTCATTCAATAACGACTCAATAAAATGCTAAAAGCATAGTAAAGGAATTGAAAGGAGTTTGGATGCAATGCTATTCGTGTACTAGCGAAATGGGTCTCTTTTTTATTTTGCTCCGGCAAGGCTTAGGCCTTAGGCCTTAGCTGTATTGTTAGGCGTATGCCTAGGTTTAGATCTAGGACTAAGCATACGCGGTGGACCACAAACTTCAAACTTCAACTTCAAACTACAAACCTGTCGTCCGTGTCGTCGTTGAACCATTGGTGGAGCATAGTTCGTGGAAGGGGATGGTGACGTCATCCCCGGTGACGTCATATTCGATCCAGCATCTGAGCGTGGCGGCGACAACACATGATTCAGAGGAGTTGGTCGACCTGTAGTTTGTAGTCAGTTTGTATTTTGATGGGGCAAGCAATACATCATGCATATGAATCTGTAAATCAATATGTTTAATGTGATAATCAATAATTATCACAATTACCGTAATTAATCGATCCGCCATTGCTCCGACGAAGATTTTCGCTTCTCTCCATTGGTATGTCGTCGACTGGCTGGGCATCGCATGACTCGTCAAATGAGCCTGAAATATGATAGAGATAACAAAATATTGGGTTCTGTGTGAGTCTTTCATGTGGCATCGAAAGTTTAATGGTGGGTTTACCTACACGCCGACTTCTGCACGTGTGAGATCAATCTATTTTGCTCTCTTGAACATTTTGCGCGTAATAAATGGATTGATTGACGATAATCATTTTTTTCCTATATATTTGAAAGCATTTTCCAAGCGAAAAGCAACAACAAGAGAAAGAGAAGGGTGAAGAAAAAGAGAAATAGAGAGAGAGACGGAAGATGAAAAAAAGAAAGAAAAAACCGTCAAAACACCTCACCATGCCATCGACTGAGCACCGTATTCTGTGTGCGTGCATTGTTTGCGCTGACGTCATCAGCCTGGAAAAATCAATCAATAATTAATCAATAATTGCAATGAACAGGGTAATTGTATAAACAAGAGAGTAATTACACCTTTTATGCTGTAAGTAATTTGGCACATAATGCCCCACCTGTGCGTACGTGTCCGTGTTCACGACACCCAGCTTCTTCTTGTAGCGATTGTTTATGGATAGCTGAAATAATATGCATAAATTGCTAATTATCCTTGTAAATTAAACAATTATGTCCAGGTTTTCGACCCCGGGTAACCATCCTAATTGAGTGTTCCATTCAGTACATAAAAGCCCAGGATTCGAGGTACTCCGCAACAGGATGGGAGTCTGGTAGGTGTGATTAAAGCAGTGTGTCATGTGGTTTTGAAAATTATTCCTCGGAATTAATTCCTCTGACGTATATGCAAGTTTTCGGTGCCCGTTGAACCGGAAGGGCAACTACCACATATACTGCATGAGACTATACACTAATGGTTTCACGAACCACGCACAATGCCGCTTCAAATATAAACAATTAGCATATATAAATGTAAACAATTTCCACACAAGCATCATTTTCTAAAGCGGCACGTCACACATCACTCTTTCTCTAGAGAAAGTTATACATGAATTCCAGCTTATCTAATTTTCTAATCAATAAAATGCATGCAATTCTTACGTTGCAACTGATTTTATTCAGTTCCTTTGAGTCCTAAATATGTTATTTTAAACTAAAACTTGGCAAGTAAAATTGTCCAACTGAATGCTTACACTGAGGAAACTTGGCCGGTGCGCGGCCTACACTGGGCCGAAAAGGGTGGGCCGCCGTGTGTGGGCCCACCCACTTTTTGTTGGCCGCGCACCGGCCAAAGTTTCCCGTTGATATCACCAAATAACGTCGGTAACTGGTCGGGCGCACGGAAAATCAATACATTGAATCTTTTGCTCTGTGTGCTACCTCATCACAGACAGTTTCTAATGAGCGTGGCTCTATTATCACCATAAGCGGAACCCTACCGTAATACTCTTCTGACTCTTGTTCTTGTTATCTTGCGGTGTAATGATCGTCTTCACTGCTGGAGGTCTTTTAATGGAAGTGGATGTTTCCACGACCTGTGGTCGGTTTAACATCGACGTGGGGATGTTGAAATTAGCCTGGAAATTATGCTAATTAGGGTATGGTACTGATACTAGTAGTTCCAACACGGTAGGATAGCAGCGTACGGTAAGAAACTGTTAAGATAGAGTTGACTATAAAGAGAAGGGCATGATACGGGTCGGTGGTCATAGGATATACTTATGGCTATTGTAGGGCTGGAAACTGGACCATCTCCGCCAGAGCCCGCCGAAATCTATATCAGCCGCAAGACTAGCTGCCCCCCCCCCCCACCCCCATACGAAGACAGCTAGTCTTGCGGCTGCCATACACATTTTCCACCCATTCTTTTCAAAATATAGTTGTGCTCATTTTTTGGAATAAGGAGTTATTATAAAGATAAATAAACCTCAACGTCGGCGTTCTCGCGACCTCCGTAATCTACAGCGGCAAGCCGTGCGTTCACTGCGTCGATCACGTCAAGATTAACAGCCGTTCCGAATTTAGGCCTGGAAATTGAAGAGATAAATTGTAATTAGGCAATTAGCTAAATCAGGAAAAGAGGAGGAAAAGCTCAGAACAGGTAGAGAGTGCTACTCGTGCCATGTGCAGTGGTACGGAACTTCACCAATGGATGCTAGACTAGCTATAGGCTAGGTTTTGAGCTGAGAGATACTAAATAAATCCATGATCTCTCCTTCTACCGTAACAATGAGAAAAGAAATGAATATAGTGGGAGGATTAACATAGCAAATAGTGCAAAACTGGGCATTGCAGCAAAGCTTACCTCTGTCAGAAACACGCACACCACCTGCGGTTTGTTAATCGAACATTAGTTTTCGGGTTTTACTTATGTTACTTTCGATTTTCAACTAATTGTAAAGGCTTCATCTCTATGAATTAAACATCGTCGTAAATCTGTTTGGTTAGCCGTTCCAATCTCATGTTTATGGTAACAATACGTTGCGTATGATCGGATGTCTTCATGTCATTTGTACCTTGAACTTTGTAGTTTGTAGTGGTTCATAGTATGTAGCTTACTTCATAAATTCATGTCGCTTGTACTTTGGTTTCTCCTGTGTGTGCGATTCGTGCGCGCCCGGATGAATATTGGGACATTGGCCATTTGTCTGTTCGTCTTCGTCCTCTCCCATAGTGATCGGAGCCTGGGTGTCCAGATTTCTAAAATGTAGATATTTTAGGGTACTGTAACTTTTCAAGTCCTACAGTATGGGTCAGTACCCAGTAGGCAGGGGTTCCAGGGTTCGATTCCTACTTGTAACGCGTTTAAAAAAAATAGATAAAAGAAAAAGGAAAAAAAAATCTAACCCTAACCTGTTCCTCTCCTCAAATCGATCCTTGATCACTGCGGTTGTATGCGATTTCAGGCGGGTTGAGTTACCTAAAGAAGGTCGGTGATAAATGAACACAGTGGAACTTTAACAAGCTTGACGAATCAAACCGTTAGGCTGAAACACCTTTAGGCACGTAGCTGAAACGAACCAAGAACTTAATCAAAGACAACATTCTCAAACAACATCAGAAATATGGCTCTTTAGAAGACCAACATACAACAATACAAGTGCTGCTTTACAAGATCGCGTCCTTGTTTGAACAGAAAGTTGCGCGAAAACAACGCCGCACACAGTTTCCGGAACATACCATTTTGCTTGGACCGTCCGGAAAGGTTCTCGTAGCCGAGCTCCCAGTCGTACGGCTCGTCCCAGCTGATACTGTTTCTGAAAAAGGCAAATCAGATACTTCAACACTTACCTATTTACAAAAGAAGATACTCTGGCACGCTCAACTCTCACAATCAGTTGACCGCATTCTGATTGGTCCTCACTGTAACTAGAGGCCCTGGTCACCCCCAGAGTACAGAGTAGAGACGGAGAGAGAGAGAGAGAGAGAAAGATAGAGAGAGATGAATGGGTACTACAGTTATTTGGTGAAACTACAAAAATACCAAAGCAAAAAACACATCAGGCAACATTTCTTCTGTCGGGTTTGATTGAAAATATAAATAAATAAGTAAATAAATAAACCAAAAATAGTTTCTTACTTGGTCATCACTTGCGTTAGCAGACTTTCCAAATACTCGTATTCTGGCGTGTCCGTGTACCCAAGATTCTGAAATTACCATACAGTAGGCGAAAAATCCGTCCAAACACAGGGTGTAACTTAGAATGCGCTAATCTACAATATGCTAATATACTGTATTCGTACTGATGATACAATTCTACCTTCAAATGAGCTGCAAATTGATGCAATTCCGAGGGACATTCTTCTAAGAGAATATTCAAATCGACATTCTCCTTCATCCGGCCAACCTGACGAGAGAAAAACAATAAGATAAGGTAATTCATAATATGCAATATGCAAATTTGGGGTTACGGTATGAACGAATACAGTAAAACAGTAGATATTAGAAATAAGAAAGCGCTCTAGAAGGTACAGGTACAGTAGCAAAAAAAAGAAGGCTGCGATTTAGAATCGTACCTCGTCCTTGTCCTTAATTTTTCTCCACGGTAATTGTCCTTCCAAAAACTCGGTAATCATATAGAAAAGCGACCATAGATCGTCCTGACGACCCATTTCCTGACATAGAAAATGGTTACAAATTGGGCAGAATTACAAGACTTACTTAGGCTTAATCTACGTCTTACGCTTACGATTATTCTTAGGTTTGGGCATACATAGGCAGCAATTTTCCTACCTCAATCATACATAGCTTGCAAATTAAGCGCTTTTTAACCGAGGCAAATATTATTCGACCGAGGTAACCGAGGATACCGACCGGTAACCGAGGTAAAACCATGCATACCTTATTTTTATGCGCTGATACAGCGGCGTAGCGGACGGTACCACGAAAACCGGCAGCAGATCGGGGGCTTCTGCAAGGAAAATTCTTAATTTGTACATTTTTCTCGTAGCATTAGTGCAGTTTGGCCTGCTTCTTAGAAACATTAGGTGTTATTCAAACATTCTCACTACTGAAATTGAACCACGACCACGTACCGTATCTCTCCCTTGGCATTCAGGTACTGGCGTGCGAGACCAAAGTCCAACATATAAACATTGCGCATCGTCAGCGTTGTTCGTCCCATTGCGAAGTTGGACTAAATATGTTAGAATTTCACCATCTCTCTCTCTCTCTCTCTCTCTCTCTGTTTATCCCTCTCACCACACATATCTACACTGAAGATGGGTCAAACGTTTCGCGTTGCATAAAATTAATGAATAACGTAAGAATTTGTGCTCACCGGTTTAATATCACGATGTAAAAACCCGATTGAGTGTATTTCTCTAATTGCGGTCAGTATTTGTACTCCGACCCTTATCGCAGTCGATAGCGAGAAACACTGTTTTGGAGCCTCGCGGCGGAGGTCGGCGAGGTTTTTACCCTGAAATTAGCATATTTAATCAGAAATTAGCACACCCACCTTCTCAAAGCTCGAAATTAACATGGAGCACGGCGGCTCGGGAACCTACCTCTACGGTAGACCCGTATGTAACGTAGAATACTTACCTTCCGAAAGACTGGCAACATTTTCGCAAAAGGGCAACGGTGCACAACCTAATTGCAGGCTCAGGCCCACTCCACCTTAAGTGTAAGCCAACTCCTTTCATAGATAAAGTTACAAAAGCGAACCTGCAAGCTCATCACCAAATAGTTAAACTTGTCGTTGCGGCCGCACCCGTAGAATTTGCATGCGTGCTTCTTATCTAAAAAAACTGAATTATCTAGTTCTTTTTCTTCATTGTTTACTATTTTCGTAATTATTTATGGCCCGGCCCAATCCTATGAATCCTCCCCAAGTCCACCTCGACAGATTCCCATGTAGCAGAGAGCTAACAAAGAGTTACCATTCCGCTAATAGAGAGCTATGTATGTTCCCGGTAACTAGGTAGTTTGGTACCAAACTAAAAGTAAAGGACTTTTTCGTTTCGTTTGAGGTTTGAGCACAGTTGACTTGCCACAGCTAAGGCAATTTCAGAATTTCAGAGGCTTTTCAGGGTGCGATCGGCGGGAAATTGTGTTATTTGAAATACTCCGAGAAATGAAAGATTCTCGCAATAGCCAGGATCTAAGACCAAAGACACACACATCCAGCCTTTATTCTAAACTTAGAAAAAACCACTTACATACAAACTTGCATCAGGAGTTTACGTAAGTACATGGGAGTCTTTTAATAATAATGGAGGTAATCTACTAATAAATACCTCACTCCGCACACGTTTGAAAACAATTTTTGTAGGAAATATTAGCCATTCCCTAAGCAAGAATCACTGCGATAAACTCAAGTTGACGTACGCTCAGATAAGAAATAGCGTAAGTCACAAGATTTTCATAAGAATACCCCCATCCAAATTTGGTCATAGTCATACTTGTTCGTGTTGAATGCCATCATCCCCGTTCCCAAATGAGATAAAGCTCCCGGGGATAGGGGCCAAAAGGGAGTTAAATTTAATTTTCGCGCTTCTGACTTGTCACATCTCACTCAGTGCACGGCTGTGTCAGGTCAACGATCGGCAATTTACTGATGTTAAGAACAAAAAAGTTTCTTGGTATCTACAGGTTTCTCCAAACTACAAACTACAAAAAAAGTAAAAACTACAAGCATCGAAGAGCCTACTAGACATACAGGCGCGTAATTAAAGGATACTTGAAATTATGCATATATGTAAGTCGTATAGTTGTTTATACTATAATTACCCTGGATTACATCAACGATCCAGACGACGGGACAGGCACACAATCATAAGATGACCAAAACTTATTATAAACTCATGTACAGTATACTCACTCTGAAGTCGTCTTAGCACGGCGACCTCCATCTTGAGCACTTGTTTAGCCGCTTTCGATGATTCGACTTTGATGGCCACCCGTTCATTATGGTTCTAAATTATATTAATTTAATTTAAATATTTATTTTATTTATTTTATTTACCTTCCAAAGATAAAGCTGACTTGTCACTGTGTTCAAGCAGTCATAATATAAACTCTGCACATAAATAACGCGTGTGATATATTTTATTCCCAAGAAAAACAAATAGAGGAAGTGTTTTTGGAGCGAAATTTGGTCCAAACTTATAAAGTGCAAAATATCTAAGACTCAAATCAAAAATTAATCGATAAATTGAAATGCCAAATTTTAAAAAGTTGAATAAAATTAAAATTAATCAATTACCTGCAGATCAATTGCCTCGTAAATCTCGCCAAAACCTCCACCACCGACCTTTTGTTTCTGAAGTGAATGGATGTGGATGGTTTAACGTTTGTGTACTTTTATTAATTTTAAATTATGCGAGGTCGGGGCTCGAAGACACTCTAAAGCTAAGGTGCCTGAGCTACCTCAAGTATAGTACAGTCTACTGATTGTACCTTGTACCTACAGAAAGACACATGGTACAAAGGTAATTCGGGTCGGCCTAGTCAAAGTGAAGCCTAAACATATTGAACGACGCTTCCAACATATAAACCATCAATTTATGAGCAAAACTGGAAGGAAATACTACAATGCGGTAAATGTCTCATTGTAAATTTAAATTTTCTTTGAAACATTGGAATATGATATGGTAAAGAAAAAATCAAGCCATGCAAAATTTATTGCGCGAAATACCGTAGGAGCCGCGGGATAGCTCGAGTTTTGGCAATAGTCATGGCGAATCCATAATCAAACTAAAATAATCAATAATCAATTGACTTACCACTTTCCAACGGTCTCGGATCACCTGCGCGACCTGCAGGATCTCTCCCTCTGACGATGACGTCATCGTGTCAAAATGCTATAAATCAATATCAATCGATATTTGTAGTTTGTATCTTGGAGTACGATCAAAGCACATCGACACCCGAGGGATGGGCAAGAAGTTAGCACATTTTCTTATCTGAAATAGGTAATCGATAATCAATAAGGATAACGATCAACAGAGTTGGAAATCAACAAAGTTGGTCGAAAATCCAATTAAAAAATGTAATAATCAACAAACAAGCATAATTCATTTGAGCGGATCATGTGCGAGCATTTTTACACAAAAGATTAAATTTCTAATTTAATTTAAAAAAAAAATAAGAAGCTATATTTCTAGTTGTAGGAAATACTTACATAGGGTAAAATAGAAACAAGACAAAAGTCCATTTTTTAGCGAATTTCCCAAATTTCTGAGTGGGTTAGAAAAATTGAACATACAAAATAGGAAAGCTATAGATAGACCTATCCTATATACATAGGAAGCAAGTTTGGAAAAAACGAAAATGGTTATATGCTGAATAGTTGACTAATTGCGGTAGGAAAATTATAGAAGATTTTTTTATATAAAAATGCGCACGAGCAAAATTCCAAGCATAATAACATGGTCACTCTCAACTACGTTTTGACGGTGTAAGCAAATATTGTAGTATAATTAAATATATTGTTTTGTGTGTATGCATGTTGAAAATAATATAAAAATTCGACTAGGATATACAATGGCACTAGCGAAAGCCACCTCATGAGAGCTGTGTAAGACGAGAAAAAAACGTAATAAAGTAGCAAGATCTTCCTTGAGTCCCAACCTTAACTGGCCACTGGGCCCAAGAGTCCAATATTTAAAAATGTGTGTGTCCCAGTGGCCGGCTGGCCCTAAGACTTGTCTAGTATAGGGGTATTTCTTAGTGGTGTGCGTTCCGCCACCCTATCTCTCCGCGCTATCAATACAAAAGAGTGCTCCCTAGGGTATGCGTCTCGGTTCTCTGGTGTCTCTTCGCTAAGCCCTCTCTAGTCCTTAAATTTCTCTCTCGATAGTAAAGCTTTGTGTTGAGCTACTCGCGCCAGAGTGTTGCAGAGAATGTGCATTATACTATGGGAATTTGAATAGACTACGAACTACAGCAATACACGACAAAACTCAGGAAAACAATTTGGAAAGGCAAAAGGAA
>JAANDG010000313.1:120000-168429 GCA_036852015.1 Pelodera strongyloides
GGACAGTTGTTGCCCAGTTCCCACCACAATGGCTTTCCGAGGATGCCCGGGGGGCTTTTGTACGGTCGTTGCAAGAGTTTCGGGTGTTCCGAAGTTACACACTACGAACTTACCAGAAGCACTGGAAGACTGATGATGAGACCTCAAAGCTACCGGTGACCGGTCATGAAATGGTTTCTACCGAAAAACAATTAATGACCGGTCACCGACCTTTTGATAACCACCTATTTGTTGACCGTTTTCGAGTAACCAAGTGGTCATCAAATGTTTAGCCGCATAAAACAGAGTGGTTCCACCATTCAACAGAAAGCACAGTCGAGCAGTTGAACAGTTAAATAGAACATGTTCTATATGTATATGGAAATATTCAGATAAAGACTGGTCGATATCTTCCTAGCAGATGCACATACTCCTCTCATAAAGTATTGAGATAATAATAAACTTGCAACATACTGAAATACGTGGGTATCTCAGACTTCATATCATTCATAGATTTTGCGTGATGTGATGATATGTACCATAACGTCCATAACTGAACAGCGCGCACGGTTGAATAATGCTTTAGGAAAATGCTTCACATTCAAATCTGACAAAAACACTTGTTTTTACATATGTTTAGGCCTTCTCGTTTCTGAATAGCCCCCTTTTCATCTAATTAGCAAAAGCTCAATAGAAACAGAGAGAGAAAGAATGAACCAGAGAAAGATATAAAAAAAAAGAGAAAAAGAAAAAGAAAGAGAGAGAAAGAAAAAGCTGAACATGGGATTGGCAACTGAAGAAATACATTTTATAGCCAAAGGAATATTTTAAATTTTTTAAATATTCTATTAAAAAAGGAAAGTTAAAAAGGTAAGACAGGTAAGAAAAAGGTTAAAGATTACGTCTGACCGAAAACCCAACTCTGGGTGGGTCTCCTCTCGTGTCTAGAGTGCACAGCCCACGGATCTATCAGCTTTACGCTTCACATTTATAATAAATTATATGTTGAAATTGAACTCTTCGTAATATTTTCAATAACAACAATACGAATAAGATTTTGAGCCCAACGGACGACACATAAGTTTCCCGTTATCGTAAAAAAAAGCCAAGTGCTGAAAGCCATAAAACGATCCCGGAGGCCATATGTTTCGGTCATGCTGGCCTGGGTTTAGGCCCCGGGTCCAGTCCCGGGTTTAGGTCCAAGATACCCCCTCCCTATACCCAGATTACGGCTCTTCAAGGAAAGAATCTATAAAATTGCTTCCGAAAATTTGAGCGCGAGGATGTTATAAAAACAGGGCACGTTTTTCGAACACAGTTTGTCTAAAGTAGAAAACCTAGACCTCAGCTGAGCACTTTTTAGATATGAAACATACAGGTTGCCAAACCTCCGGTCAAAAGGTATTCAGTATTCGGTCACCATATTTTGTTTATATGTTAGAGTAGAATAGGTAGATCTTCGAGCTTAGTACGACTCCCGCAAAAAGCAGATTGGACAGATGTAAACCAAATCTTTCAACGTTTCACCTTCCGGCATCATCAGGACAAGGAATAAAATACCTCAAACTTGGGTAATTAAACCTGTTGGAATGTCACTTGTCATTTCATAAAAAATATGCCACATGAGAAGCAAACTGTTGAAATGAAGCCACAATAGCTCTTAGCTCTGGTAATCAACTTCAAAAAAAGTATTTAAACTTACAGACACGTACGTCTATGGTCTATCTCATGATGATTATTCCTACAGTATCTATTAAAACATGCGGCCCATCTCAATCAATCAATAAATGTACTTCTACCAAAGTGCTAAAACATTCGAGTGCTCATTATTTGCAGGGAGTCGAGCTTTTTTTAGCTGCTAAAGGGCTAAAGGTAAACATACTTGGTTCAAAGGGGACATTATCAAAAGCTTGAGGAATTTTCTACCAGTTCCAGTTCTATAGCTGCTATGTCTCACGTATTATGGAGTTTTATTATGATAAACAAAAATGAACATTATAAATTCAAGATTGAAGAACTAGATAGAAAAGCAAGAGATGTTACTGCATTGAAAATGGACAATTGCTCTGATCAGCAACAAAATATTCCGCAGCTTTTCTTTGCTTTCAATTGCCCGTCGGAGGCTAATTTGGTGCTCATACGTGTGCTCTGATTCCCTTAATTGGCCACAAACCGTGGGACTTATAACTTATTTCAGATATGTGGGAAAACGTCATTGCGTCAAGGATACGCCTAATATAGAAATCTTAATTGAGGTAATTGTGTGGGAAATATTATTTATAAATTTTATAAATAGGTTCTGAAAAGTATGAGTACATGGTGACATCAATTGCTGGGAAATTTCGCTTATTGTTGGTTGGGCCATTCAGTAGCGAAATAGTTAACATTACTGAGCATCACACCATAGCTACGGTAACAAAGTGTTTTTCGGATGGTTTTTGGTTCAGTTATTAAAATATTAGAAAGTAATGGAAGGGGAGGAACATAAGCAACGTACGTATACGGAAAAATAATGAACAGTTCCGAACAGAGGTGGTATCTCTCAGTGTGGTACTGTAATGAGTGACTGGCAATTAGCATGAACTAATAATAGGGCTAATTAGCATACGCGAAAATCCACAAAGTAAAAAAAACTCGTTGATGCGACCCTGGGATGATCTTAGTGTCACGCAGACACGGCACACATCGGAGAGGGTAAATACCGGAATATCCGGATTTTGGGCCACAGGATGGCCACTCTGCACTCTCCGGAAAAGCACACTCTATTCTTGATTTGGTGTCGGAGTTCTCTGAGATTTGCACACTATCTAGAAGGTGCCCAATTTTTTCTTATCACCGCAAATGTTCACGTTTACGGCACCCGGGCGAACACAAGAGTTCCACGCGGGAGCTTAACCCCCAAGACTTACAACCCCGGTGGAAAGTTGGAATGTTACGAAGTGCAATGGTGTCGTTTTCAGGTAGATAGTCAATAGGTAGATGGTCAATTAAAGGGACAGGCCCATCAAAATAAACCTATATTTACGATACGTCCATAGTGACTACCAAGCATTTTTATTACAATATATGCAAACTAAATTTCACATTTATTTGCCATGGAAAACTTTTTTTAGTTTGTATATATTGTAATAAAAATGCATTATGAACGTATCGTAAATATAGGTTTATTTTGATGGGCCTGTCCCTTTAAACGTAATATATAGCAAGTATTCACAAGTATTCAGTGCTTGCGTTCTGTAATCATTTGTTAAACTATAACTTCTTATGCAAGTTTGGAACGTTGGCATGTTGTGAAGTGCAATGATAATGATGTCGGGATAAAATCATCCCAAATTATGAAGTCGGTAAGTAATCAATAATCAACAATCAACTCAATAGGAGCATGGAATCAAGATCAAAGATATACCAACGGAAACGAAAAAGTTGAGACTTTTACTTCCTACACTTCTTCAAGTCCTCTGCCAAAATTCAAACTAAGTTTTGGGCTGCATAGTGTCACTCACATGGAGAGACAAAGTATTTTTTAAAGCGAAATGCCAGCCCCTTTGGAAAATTTGCATATGATAAGCAAATCCTGTGTATCCTATGCTAATTTTGTACGATCGTCCACGGCAATCGTACAAAATTAGCATATGATATATAGGATTTGCTTATCATATGCAAATTTTTCAAAGAGGCTAGCATTTCGCTTTAAGAAGTAAATGTTTAAAAAAAAGTATTTACATTTCACAAAAAAAGTTCGCAATATTAGAGGAAAATGGCCAAAGCGTTGCCGGATGTAGTTATGGATCGCAGGAATCTTTGAATTGTAAGATCCTCGAATAAAGCTCTTCCAAAGTGTAATGTAGGCATGAGGTGTAGAGAGAGAGAGAGAGAGAGAGAGAGAGAGAGAGAGAAGGGAAGAGGGAGAGAGAGAGCAAAGGAAAGAGGGAGAGAAGGTATGACATGGAGAGTAAACGATATACCAAGAGAGAGAGAGACAGAGAGACGGCGATAGAACAAGAAATGGAGCCCGACAGATTGAGATAGAGCAAAAATGAATGCAAGAGTAGAAAATTCGAATTACTTTAAAGTGGTATGTATTATCTAAGGAAACACGAATCAGTTCAGAGTTTGAAAGTACTCTACACCAACTAGTTAAATATCGAGGGTTCCCTTATTATGCGGCTTTATCAATTATGGTTATATGTTTGTCCTAGCAGCCATGTAAATATACTAAATATCATATAGACTGGTTTTATTTGGTTTAAACCATGATACAACTCTTTTCAGGATCGAAAATCAGGGAGATTTAGCCAAAGGTTACTTTTTTTTCTTACCTACGTGGACAACTGGGTCGAATTACAGAGCAGACGTGAGTTCGCTTTTTACTTCTGCAGACACAGTATATTGTATATTCGTTTATTCTTGCAGGTTCCACTGAGATAATTGAGATCAGAAATCAGTTCTCTGAAAGTTTTACGTTTATAGCGGGCTTGGCAACGAAAACAATTGCGTTTCGTTAGTTATCGGGGCATGTAGAGAGAATTTGCTTCTTTGGAAACCATTTGATGACCGGCTACCGACGGTTTCTCTGTAGTATCAGTGACGCTGTTGTTCTTCTGTACATGAAATCCTTTCTAATGGTTGCAAAAGTTTAGATATAAAAATGATCTAACAAGAGAAAAACTAATACAGGAGAAAATTAAACAGAAATGAGGAGATGAAACCGAGTAAACTCCTGAAGGCTGCGCTGGAACAGGTCACCTTATGAAGCTAATTGCAAACATGCGTGCATACGCTAGTTAATTACACAAGCACTTCGGCTGGCGCTAATCCCTTGCAGCGATAATTACGCAAGCACACAGCCTAATAACGTGTAAAGCGGTATAAAACATATGCTAAGAGGCAATCAAATAAGGATAAAAAGGACATCTGCGCTACCGAATGCGTAATTAAAAATGTTCGTATACCATTTCGTTCCGAAATACTCCCATGTTATTGTGGAACCAAATTCAAACCGTTTATATCACTTATACGATCATTGGTGGAAATGCTGTTTATAGGACGGTTAGGTCATCTACACGGCTCTGAACGGAACTAAATCAGACAGCCAGAACACACCATACGACCATACACACACGAGGATCTATATGGAGAGACTCCGTCTGTATGTCCTTCTGTATGTCTAGCTATTGCACGTCTATAAACTGAAACAAACTCCTTATAGCTAAAAAATCATGACTAACGGTCGGACCCACCAAAGTGAACCCATAATGTGGACCAAGGTGAACCTATATTTATGTGAACCTATAGTGAACTTTGGGTGGGCCCATAAGAGAAGGTATGCAGTGAAAAAGCGGTGCATATTTCTTTTGTCTACGCCTTTCGTAATAAATAATTCGACGCATCGTATTCAATTGTGCTGCCATGGTGCAGCCCCATCTTTCTAATTGTTGGAATGAAGTGTGTCTTCTATCTTCTAAATACAATGTAAAGCAGTGAAGTATAATGTATTTTTGTGTGGCCTGTTCTCTTACGCAACTACCAAACACACAAAAACAATACACCAAAAATCGGCAAAAACCTTTGGTTGTTGCGTGGTACTTCTTCACCCATTGTTCAGATTCTGACTCTTTGATTATTCTCTTTCTCTCTCTCCCCCCTCTCTCTCTTATCGATCCCTGCTAATGAAGGAATGGTGTCCCGAAAGGGTACTAGGGTTTCCACGTTGGTGTGGTGAAATTTGTTGGGCCCCTGTTGGCCCCATGACAATGCTATATCGAGTTGTCGACCAATTTAGAATGGGCAACTTCCGCCGAACGACGGTTCCTCTAAATGGTAATAGGCGAATGGTGGCTTGATGGCCGAACGACTTGAAATCTGCAAACTTCCGATGAGAAATTAAACTGAAATATTTCTATTTTTGAAGCGAAATGATCTGATAAGTGGTTTTTTTAAGCGTATTATGGTTCCAAGAAGTGAATGCAAATCTGTGCATTTTGGTGCAAAATGCAGCGCAATTTCCAGCCAAATATCTGCCCTTCCGAGACATCTTTGAATAGAGCGCATGTCAATGTATTGTCCAGTATATGCCATGCGAATCACGTGTAATACCGCTTTACTGTTAGAAAATATGTATAAAAAGACGATTTTGCGTTATGGGATTTGTATTCGACGATGAGGACTATGCGGCTAACGTACAGAGGCAGAGGCCCCAATGCAAAACTCTGAAGGCGCACGGCGGAAAAAGCATGCATACATCTCGCCGCGCACCAAGCCCAGCCCTCGCCAGACTCTCGCCCCTTTCGCGAAGAGCGAAATCGCCGCGCACCATTTTATCTAGTTTCGCAACAATTTTCGCATTTTCGTTCGGTCGCCGCGCCAAATTTTCGCGCCAGTCTTTGGCCGCGAACCACTCATCAGTGTAAAAACGAATCATTTAGCGTCCTTTTTTGTACTTTAGCAGCCCATTCTTCATTTCGGTTTTTTTTTTGTTTTTAGCCTAAAGTCTATGAGACAAAAGATTTAAAAATGTTGTCATGGACCTGGGTCTGGTGCTTTTTCTGCCAATGAAAAGCACAAAAAGATTGAAATGATCCTTTTTTCAAGGAAGTTTTGGAAAAAGCGGAGACTCTTGTGTAAATTATTTAAAAGTTTCGTGAAAGCTTTTTTAAAAGAAAATCATGTCTGCGTGCAACATACAGCACCCTTTTGTAAGGAAAAGTAGCAACCAAGACTAGAAGGGAAAAAGGGGGTTATATAGCAGATCTAAATCTAAATTTAGACTGAAGACGTCGAGCAATTTGTCACCTGGAACTCGCCGTCTACAGTCTACTGCTCAGGACCTCTGCGGAACAAATCATACGCGTTGAACTGTGTATTGAACATGAATGCATGAATTGACGGGGACGCTGAAAGATTATGAATATTACTATAATTTGTCCAAAAAGATCGCTAACTAATACTTTGACAAAACTTTTTTTGTGCTGAAATTTTGATACCCTACTTACAAACTTACAAATAGTCGGCTATTTTCATGATCGTTGGTGTTATCGGAGCTAGCTCGCGCAGCGAGCTAGCTCTTTTTGTTTCTTTATCGGGGGTCAAACGTACAAAGGGAGGGTATTTAATTAAATAAGTGACCAACTTTTCAGCTAAACTAACCAAATACCTTCCAGAACCTTAAACCGGGGGTTTCTTTACATTCTCCAAAAAAAATTATCATAATCGGTCTACATTGAAGAAAATTATTGTAAACTTTCAATGATGTGCAAAGTTTGTATATGCCTGCCTGCCTGTATGTATGCATGATTTCTGGACACGACTTTCTCTGATGCAACAAAATTGCGCCTCTTGGTGAAACATTGTGTGGCTGCTTGCTATATAGGGTCCTCTTCTCTTGCGGGACACAACGCGGGCGCGAGTTGACCGTTCTTTGTGCACACGCTAGCTATGCAGCCCTATGTGGTAATGAATGTTCAAATGAAATAGAAAATAGATGAATAATAAAGGTTTTGCATCTTCATATAATTTGGTATGTATATTAATTGTACTCGTCGTAAATATTAATGATCATACATAATTTAACTCCCATACTAACTATTAACTTCGATTTTCACTGCGTTCCTTTTATTTTGTTGTGAAATGAGTTTTGTTTTTGGATATGATCCCTCGCGTAGTAATATCTTAACTTATTGATAAATACGTTTATTTAGATGTACCCGAGCACGGTACGAAAACATTTGTACGTTTCAGGGGTTTGCTTTAAGTAGGTCATGTAAAACTTAACGCGTGGACGAAGATAAAGAGTACTCAATATAGGAAAACTATAAATTAATTAATATAAGGAGTGTTATAGGTAATGTTACGTGTAATAATAACGGTTAATTAAGAGGTTATATAGATAATATTAATCGTAATGCATAAAAAGAACATCGGATCCCCATATTAGCCTCCTATTCCTACAACTGTTCTTATATATGAAGGAACATCAAACACATACTCTTTCATATCGTCCATTTCCTTTTGTAATGCCTCTGCTCTTCTTTCCATGGTTTTAATCATATTTTGAAGGTGCTCCATATCCGCCTTGGTAAAAAAATTGATAAATGAAGACTCCGCTTGACGCCCCAAATATGGCTCCAGATGTTGCTCCAGCTATCCCTGCTGCCACTACGGCCGCAGGGATAAATCTCTTCTTCCGTTTGGATATTACTAAAAAAAACTAGATAATTTAACTTATTATATAAAAGAGAAAGATTTTTTTGTCACAATAAGGGTGGAAGAGAGGTAGAGAGAGAGAGAGAGAGAAGGTGAGAGAGGGAAGGAGAGGGAGAGTAAGAGGGAAAGAGAAAGAGACGAGAGAGAAAATTTCATTATGTGTATGTGTTCCACTACTCTGTAGCTTACACTGACAGTTAATTGCTCATTTAACGAATTTATTCCTTCAAATAAACTGTGGCACCTATTGTTTTTTTGCAAGACCAGAAAATTAATGGGAGAAAATAGAGGGCTTATTTTCCGTGAGCTTGCAACGTTACGTTTGCACAATATTAAGCATTTTCAAGGCATTTTCAAACGGAACAGAAATCGGCCGCAAGCCCATTCCCTCAGTGGGAGAAAGCCCGTTAGGTCTCTTCCTCCGGCTGGTACCTTAATTTCGATAAAAGAAACGCTAGAATCATCAGAAAAAAAATAGATAACTTACACCCTCTTTTATAGCATTCCATGTTCAGGAAATCTCCTATTTGCTTCCTCGTGCATTCCTCCGTGAGATCGAATCCTATGAAGTGTTTTGAACACTTCTTTAGATATATTCAGATATATATACACTTCTCTTCTTTAGATATACACTTCTCTCTATCTTATCTATTGCACTTCCAACAATTCTAAAAAACTGTTTTTCGTTTTTTTTTTGTTACGAAAGTTTTTTTGCTCAAATAATATGATATGGTAGGCATTAGACAGAAAGATACATTAGACATTGTTGGCATTCGATCCCAATCGATTTTCAAGCAAACTTTATTATTCAATTTTAATAAAAAGGACCCACAATGCCCGTCCAATGGACTCTTTGTAGAAGTTCGCATTAGTGAGCTCCTCTCCGAGCGAGTTACACAGTATGTGACTTGTGAGATATGTAACAAGACAGAAAAGACCAATCATTTCCTTCTCTGAATATATTAAAATACTAAACCAATGAAAGAAGAAGGATCACCGACCAAAATACAATTCCTAGGAGTACTAAAGATATTTCATGCAAAATATCTGCAAAAAGAGAGAAATTTTTATATCGTGAAAAAGAGTTTAAGGTTCTAGATTTTGTTTCTTTTTTTTTTAGAAACGGCAAAAAGTGAACAATTCATCGTTAACTACTGTTGTGCAACTTTGATCCCACAAAAAGTGGACAATTCTCACCGTAGTACCGTATTTCTCACCGCCTATTTTTATTCTATTTAATCTTGGACTGCGGAGGGAAGATTTCCTGTAAAGGAACAAAAACTAGAGCCTCTTATTTCAGTACAATTCTATTTCAATGGAAAAGTAACAAAAATTTTTGCATCTAATGAAACGGGGTTTAAAATTTTCAACATTATAAGAACTGTATAGACATAAACTAGCAATCCTCGTGTTTTATGCGAAAGCAAAATAATCTCGTACGGTTGTTTTGTAACATTGGCTCTCGGCATGCCCACTTCAGTGTGATACGGATTGATACCAGTTGCGTAAGCCTGGGCTATGGGCCGCGGGTCACCGCAGCAGATGACCCGACTACTTTGAACTTTCACCAGATACCCCAATTGCTGTGCAAGGAATACTATGTTTTTTACCACACCATAAAGACAAACTATTGAGAAAGGTTTATTCTTAGAAACAACCAACACAAATGTATAAATTATGAAAGGGTGTGATTTATGCAGTTGACATAATATAAAAAAGTTGTGATGTCGAACACTGTATGTGTGTGGAATGACGTGGTGCGTGGTGCGCCTCCTAAAAATATCAAATTAGCAAATCAACAACATGAAGGGGCGGGAGGTAAAATATACTTACCGAACTGAGGACCATTTGCTACGGACCTGACATTTTCCGAGCTGCAATTTTGGTTCTATTCGTGTATATGACAAGAAAAATGCGCGAGCTAGCTCCGATTAAGCCGGACCTTATGGCTGTATTGTACACAGTTTGTGAAAAGTACGCTAGTAGTTCCCGGCCTCACAAAATTTTTTTTACTTTTCCATTGAACTAGAATTGTACTGAAATAAGAGGCTCTAGTTTTTGTTCCTTTACAGGAAATCTTCCCTCCGCAGTCCAAGATTAAATAGAATAAAAATAGGCGGTGAGAAATACGGTACTACGGTGAGAATTGTCCACTTTTTGTGGGATCAAAGTTGCACAACCGTAGTTAACGATGAATTGTTCACTTTTTGCCGTTTATAAAAAAAAAGAAACAAAATCTAGAACCTTAAACTCTTTTTCACGATATAAAAATATTTATTGTTTTTACATAGAGTGAAAGTAAAATGACGCAATGCTAACGTGTAATTACGAATATAATTCCATTTCTGCCCTTTGCTTATTGAATTTAGGTGTTTTTAGGGTTTGGAGACAGTTTTGCTATAATATAAAGTCATACTTTATTCGACCAAGGTTCCACTACAAACTGTACAAACGATGTAAATAACTCCACACTCCACACCACTGTATATCTGTTTATTATACGTTTTCCTTTAGTGTATTTTATAACTCTATTTGGACGTTACATTGTTTCTTTGATTGACTTTGTACGCAATAAATTATATAGGTTAGGTTAGATACACTGTAACTGTATCATCATATTTATCGTCGATAATGAAATAATTATAATTAAATTTAAATATGCAGTAGCACCGCACCTCAGATTATTCGCACTCACGTCCCATGGTTTGTATTGTAAACAGTAAACTTAATTCAGTGGAATCTTATAGAACACATTCTTCACTAAATGTTCGAACTATTAGACAGTTTATTTTCAATTTCGATGACTTTCTATGCCATTATTGCAATTCTAATAAACAGTCTTCTTCTCTACTGTATTATTAAAAAGAGTCCAACAGAGCTTGGGTCATTTAAGGTAAGTATTTCTGTTAATATTGATAAGCGTTGGCAGCGATGGCCTGGCCCACCTGGCAAAGTGAAACTTGGCTGGTGCGCGGACCGCAAAAAAAAAACGGTTGGGCGGGTTGGGCCCATGAATGGCGGCGTACCAATTTTGGGCCTGGGCTCACAACAAACGAACACACAATATTTCAAGCCTAAATATCCGAGTTAGGTGCTATGGCGATCTTCGACTTTTGTGTCTATTTTTTTTTGTTAGCCTATACCTGATGCCGTATTCACCAACACACAAAGCCCTCCCTGGGCTCGCGGTGTGGAGAGTACGCCCTCTGGCCTTCATCGGCCCTTAGCTTTAGTACAATGAGTTGAATTCTAGATAATACTGGCCGACACATGCCTCAGTCAAATGGTCTGCGCCGCAACGACACTTTTGGCGCAACCGCGGTAATGTACACTCATACTTGAATGTAGTCTACTCCTAGATATAAACAAACAAAAAACATTTAATTTAGTCACAATTGTATACTACGTACCTTACTATTAGACTTATCATTATTTACTATTATTATTTACGCGTTGCTAAGCTAAAGAAACAATTACTCAAATAATAAAGAGTGAGTTTTACGGACTGATACTTTAAGAATGATCCCCTCTGGCACATCAGTGGCTATTGCCTATCTTGGACCATGTATGACCGTGAATACGCACTTTTGTCAGGTACACTGTAGTTGTAGTTATTGCGCTGTCCTGAATATCTAATGTCTATATCACACGGTGTAGAACAGAAAGATGGCCAAATGTTGGCCTATTCATACCAAACGCCTGAAACGTCTATTTTCGTAATCTGAATGCATACAATCAAACAATCAAACACGCCGACAAATAAACGTTGTGATTTTATTTAATACGATTTTTCTGAACAACATCAATTGGGACTGACCCATGCTTTGTTGTATATATTCGATCATTCAGATAACATTCTCTATTTTGATTGGCACTGTGAAGAATGGTATTCTTAGCACTTCGTTAGCAATGCTCTGCCGATATTTGGCATTGAAATATGGGCCAATGAAAAGGACACCGACTATTCTATTATGCTTTGCCACTGCTATACTTCCGACGATTATGGTGGTAGGTTTGGTAACTCTTTTGCGCAAGTTAGAGGTTACACAATGTTCTCATCTGTATGTCTATATTTGTTCAAGATTTCTTTTATTCATTTATTGATCGACATCTCTCTGTGTGTGTCTCTCACTTTCTCTCTCTCCCCCTCGTTCTCTCTCCTTGGTCTGTCTCCTAGAATTCTGGAGCACCTGTCTTGATCTAAGGATCCATAAATTATTCTGATTTTCAGGCTTCAGCGATTCTAGCTTCACCGTCAAATCTGTCAGAAACCTATGCTTCTGTCCACAGTTTTCACCCAAACTATGTTATGACGAGATATGGAGAATACGGTGGATTCAATCGCATTACGGACCTTTTCGTGCTTCTACCTGTTGTTTGCAAGTTTTTTTTGCCTTCAATTTGGGTTTTTTGTTGGCGTAAAGCGGTTTAATATCCGGTTTTTAAAACGTATTTCTAACGCTGCATTCCCATCTGGTGTAGGCAAATAAGTGCGCGATGATGTGTGATTTTTAGTCAAATTATAGTCATTTGCATATAACATATGGACAATATTTTACACTCAAGTCATTATAGGTGGTACGATACCCAATTTCCCAAGCGCCGTCGCTTTATTCTATTCTCGCTATAAAATACTGTTAATATTAAAAGGAAATACTTATCTGACCGCAAATATGAGTGAAAAAACGCGTAAAGGTCTATGTATGATTACCACGGTGGGCCTTATATTATACTATACAAAATACAATACAGAAACTTCTAGACACGAGTTTTGAGTCGTTTGGGCGTTACGTAATGTCATATATAGTTTATAAGATGCACCTCTTTAGGCCCTAGAAGTTCAACCTTATTGTAAGTCTGTAAGTATTCCTCCGTGAGCCGTTTAGAGTAGAGTCTCACCATCCAATTAGTTACATCTCTATCGAAAAAAACGAACCGTGCATTTTTTCAAAATCGTGAAATGCACGCTTAGTGCGAAAAATGCGGCATGCGTGACCAGCAAAACCGTGCTCAAAAAAGCATGCCTGCTGCACGATTAACGACATGCATGCTCTTTGCATTAAATGACCGCATGTATGCGGAAGTTCAGACATGAGTTTAGAGTCTCACAATCCAATTAGTTATATCTCTATCGCTATGCGCTCTACCGATGATTGCCTTCGTTTTCCTCCAATTTTCTGTGCTGGAGTGTACGGAATGCGAGTAAGTTTCCATATTTCAGTAAGGATTACGTTGTTTAAAGCTAAGACTCTATTCTTATTGTTGGCGTTAGCAGTCTTAGCTCTTAGATTTGACCTCTGGTCCTCAACCGCGCTCGCCCCCTCTTTTTGGCGAACCTGCGCGGTTGGCCGGTGGTGCGCCGCGCGGTTGAGTTCCCCGAGGCACCGCGCACGGCGCGCACTTTTCCGCGTAGTTTGCAAACTACGAGGCTGGGCGCGCCCCCCCCCCCCCCCCCTCAGCCCGGTACGCGGCTGTCTACGCGCGCACTGGAAACTGCGCGGCTAGGAGACGGGTGCGCTGCGCCCCCCGAACATAGATTATAGATTTGGAACACCAATAAACACCTGAAACCAAAAAAAAATCTACACTGGGCCGGGCCGTGCGTTTCAGGCACTGTACACGCGCCAGTCTTATTGTGATGAATGCAAACACTGACTATATTCCGCTAATTTTCTTTCAGATATCTCATATTCTGGCTAATTTGCCTTCCGCCCGCAATTAACCCATTTTTCACATTGTATATAATTGCGCCCTATCGCAATTGGATCAATAAGACACTCCGTAATCAAATATTCCGTCGATCTCTGCATCAGAAGTCACCAGTACACATACAGAGCAGTTGAAAAATATTTCTCAAACATCATATGAGATAAATATTTGAAAGTTGTGAATTTTACTTCCTTCTTACCGCAACGAATAACTTTGTACGTATGTATCGATATCATTAGCATTTATTTTCTGTGGCTTCGCGCTTGTGGCTAACTAGTGGTTCTGATTCTGCCACCGTTGCAGCGTCAGGCTATCGCTAGAGGTACACCGTATATGTTTTACAACAAATAATTAACAAACAAAACGCAGCACAGCAATCAAAATACGTTTATTCGATTTAGAGCAACGCAAAGCATTTAGCAAATATTGATTTTTTAGTCGGCCATAGGCCCTGAGTCTTCAATGATCAGGCTGCAGTTGATGCTGTCTGAAAATTACACATACACCGATTAGATTGCTGATAGTAATGTGACAAACAAACAAGTCAATGATTTTTAGGCCACGGTGCCTTTCAACATGCAGGGGCGCATTTACCAACACACAGGGAGCCCTCCTCCCTAGGCACACGAGCGCTCTGAATCTCTTCTGCCTCGCACTCTCTACGCATTGTTTAGCTCCCTGGGGAGTCCATGGAGGGCTCCCTGCGTGGTGGTGAGTACGGCCTCAGGTGTTACATGGACTGAAGATCTTACGTCTTGGTGGAAAAGGAAATTCCAAGAAAATATATGTGACACCTCAGCCTGAAGGGTAGTACTAATGTTTCGTCAGGCCCGCGTTAGCCGAGTTCCAGACATTTGAAAGTAATTGTTATTGAAACTGATCGCCATAAATATACCTTGGTGCCCTTGGTAGCCTTCTTACGCCTTGCCGCACCACGGTTCTTTCCACGGTAGCGACGGCTACGGAGTCGACACAAGAACTGGAATAAATCAATAAATGTAAATTATATGGGTAAACATCGGTTTACCCACGCATCATTTTCTTTTAGTATAGCTATAGCTATGCATTTAGCTAGATTCGTAACCGGTTACACTGCCCAGCTGCTTCCTGTAAAGCTGAAATTCAGAAACGTGAAACGTTTTGAATGAAGGTTGGTATTACGGTTCTATGGTACAACAAAAAAACTCTTACCTTTGTGCACACCAAATGAAGGTAAATTAGCATAAGCCCAATCACCAGCCCGACTGCAATGCCAAGGAATAGCGGAACTCCAACCAAGCTGGGAGACTCTGGTCGGACTTGCTCCTGAAGCAGGTTGCTATGGATGGGGCTAAGCTTGGGTTTTTGAATGGGCTTACTTACCTTAGTTTTCCTACTTTACCTTACCTAAATACCTAGGTACTGAGCAAGAAGCCTATGCTCCTTTTCCGGGTCTCACATAGTTAATTAACCAGAGTATTATATAAACCAACATCACATCCGCGTTGATAAATGAAATAAAGAATTTGTTTGAACATTTAATCCTTACAGTAATCGCCAACGACTCCAGCCTAGTTTGGCTAAAGATGACAGTAGCGAACGGTCGCCACAAAATGGTACCTTGATTTTTTCCGCATACGCTTTTTCCTCCGCGTCCATCGAATTTACTTTATATTCAGTGTTGAGCAGTGCGCACACATACCATTTATCGTATTGAATGGTTGATGTCGGAATACACCATTGTTCGCATCTGAAGCAGACTGATAATTAAGTGGATAATTAAAAGATCGCATCACTGGTTCAATTATACGTCCGTGTTAGACAAATTCGTTGACTGATAGAATCACTCTTTTGCATACAAACAACTACATTAATTTTATCTAACCACAAGATATGATAAAAAAGAATTAGAATAAAAACATACGGATTATCACTGGCCACTTTCTCGGGGTCCAATCTGCAGCTTCTCCCTTCTTTTGAGTTCACCGAGCCAATTGCCATAAGAAACAAAAGAGTGAGGAACATAGAGCGCATTTCTACTTCTCGTTTCTGCTTTCGAGTTTCAGAAACGAAAGACCCAACCGCAAAGCAATAACTTAAACAGTAAAAATAGTGGCCTTTCTTTCCCTTGATCTAATGTTTATTTGCTTCTAAATATGCAAATGTGTGTTTCGGTTTGGTATATTTTAGTTTGTAGACAAGTAAAAAAAATGTGCAAATTATTGAGTTTAGCATAGCAGTGGAAATTGGAAAAAAAACACCAAATCAACTTGAACAAATGTTTCAAGCTTTCAGAATTGTTGATACAGATGCACGATGCTCTTCTACTTTGAAGCGTATATCAGGAGCGACATTCAATAATTTCAATATATGCCAATTTATCCAGAAATTCGGTAAAAGACGGAATTTGTGCCGAGAACCCCACAGTGCCAAGTAGTCCCACTAGGCTCAATGGCGGTCGCTCGCCAATGCAACAAATTTCACCCGGACAACCCGTGAGTTCCCAGTTTTCGATAAAATTTGATGGGAGGATTTTCCCGGTAGCCTCCCAAGGTACTGGAACGCTGTCCAGACTTCAGCCTCTAGGCTACCTTGTGCAAGAACACCAATTTCAGTTGTAAGAAATGGTGCGCCGAGAAAACCATTCTCCAAGATGACAAGTTCTACGTGTGCGCCTTCGCCAATCATCACTGGTACGATAATGAGCTGAACGAGGAGGAATACCGATTCGCTAATGAGATGGTGCACACGGTGGGTTACGGATAGTTGAACTGAATATTATTCTTGGATTTTCGGTCGGGCGGTCGTTTGGCCGAAGAAGATCCGGTCTTTCGAATTCCTAAACAAAGAGTTTGTGTCCCTGTGATTGAGCATCATTCCGGCAAGATTCACTGCTGTCAAGCTTCTAGCTTGATTTTGCCCTGATTGTAAGACTACTTCAGATGCGCGAAAGTGATCAAACAACTACGTTGGCCATGTGTATTCTCTCTGGATTCGTTGTCGGTCTTCTGCTCTGTTTTCTTCATATTGCCTGCTCCAAGGTGGTTATTAGCCGTTTGACGTTCTGTAGTCGTCTTCGTGGTTTGTTGTTTGTAGTTGCACTTTACAAAAATTGTACCATTGCGCCGCAGTTAAAATGGTCGATGGACCTTTTCTAGAATAGTATGAATCTCTAGTTGACAGTTTTACTACAAACTGGAAATATTTAGTTCCTCGGTCGCATGCGCATCAACTACATTATCCAGAAGGAGAGGAAACGTCTGAAGAAGGCACTCAAGAAGGTGGGGACCTTTTCTGTAGTTTGTAGTTTTGTTGTATATTGTAGTATGTAGCCCCTGTGCATACACCGAAATGGTACAGTCAGAGCTCAGACTCACCAATGCAGTTGAATAACTTGTTTGCTTTGTTTTTCGTTAGTATTTCTAATATTCTAATTTCAGAAGCGTCGCGACAAGAGAAAGAGAAGAAAGAGAAAGAACAAGAAGAGGAAGACGACTATGCTGTCAGAGACACAATCCGAAACTCAGTCCTAATTCCTAATGCTCTTGTAGTTTGTAGTATATAGTCCGTAGGCGGCACCATTTTTCTTGTAGCCTGTGGCTTGTACCCTAGCTACCCTAACATGTCCATGTCCCTTATGCTTAGGTTCGTCTAGTCCTTTGGTCTTCCTCATAAGACCCTTTTTTGTGTATAGTAATTGCCAACGCACACCATCTTCGTTTAAAACAACTGAAGCATAAAACAAGTTCAATCGTTCCGTCGGAAAGTAAATTTAGTCTAAAACTGTGCACAAGTTTGTCCCTGTTCGTCCCATTTTTTTTTTGTTTGAGAAAGTACCCACGAAAAGAGGTGAATAAATGCGTTTGAATGCCTATCGTTATGGTGGCGTTTGAAGATAATAATAATAATTATTATATAACGCACAAAGACAATCAAAGAAAGCAATGTAACTGTAACGTGCTGGTTGTGTTATAAAATACACATAATAATTAAAACATAATAAAGCAGTAGTAACATAAGTCTCAACAAGCAAATTCGAAGTAAATCACAAGAAATTCGAAGGATTTTGTGCCAGCTTTGGATATTCATCTGTATTTGACGACTAATTTTTGTAGTTTGAATCGTAATTTATCATAGTTTGAGTTGCTTTACATGAAAGCTATAATGTCGTAGACTTGGTCATGCACAACACAATGTATCCATGATTTACTGGTAACTTGCAGCACCTCCTCAACAGATCTTTCAATAATTTATTCACACAAAAAAGAATACAAAATAATAAAATAAAACCCGTATCTATACTATACTATAAACTAACCAAAAGAAGGCAATATGCAAGTTGAAAACTGGTAATAAGCAGCACAAAACAACGCTCATGGTTAGGTTAGGGATATATTTTTGAAATAAACTGCTCGGTGACGCTTTGTCATTTGTCGCGTCTGGGTTTGAAGATAGATTTATGTTATAGTTATGTATACTTCTTCTCGACTTTTTTTACACTGATGGTGCTTGTTAGAAATTCTGATCTTAACTAATTATAAGCTTAAATTGGGGGTATATGTACCAAAACGAGATGTATTATGTTACTCCTTCATATTATGTATAACGAAACCAATGTGTAAGTGGAGGAGGTAAGTTACCGCTGGGGCCGGAAATGTGATAAAACTAACATACTACGACTAACCTACCTAAAAAATAACTTTCAATTTGGTTAAGATACGCCAAAACACCAATTTCGTTAAAAACAAGCCAATACATTGATAATAATTAAAAGTAAAAGTGAGTTGATTGGTGAAGCGTTTACAAATCGGGCACTGAGAGGTTTGGTGAGAACCGGGGCGGAGTTTCCAAATCTACCGTAGGACTCGATGCCTGTAATGACTTGCATTTAGAAAAAGTTCATCCGACTGTTTGGTGTAGAATATTATCTTACAGATTTTAAAGCGAAATACTGGCTGGCTTTTTGAAACGAGTATATCAGCATTATTATGCAGCTCATGCAAATGAGCATAAATTAGAATAAAAAATGGAGCTAAATTCGAGCAACTTAGCTGTTTCACGTAACACGTAATAAACACGTAATAATTCAGATGTTCACGATGCGTTTCAAAAACCGGCAAGTATTTCGCTTTTTTAGGATTGCGATTTTTGCTGAGTTCGCCAGTAAAAGATGTTGAAAACAAATATCATTGTGACTAAGATACAGGGAAAAAGCTGCGTCACAGCCGTGCTCCTGAAATTCTATGTTGCAGGAAAAATCAGAACACTTTTCGGACATACATACGAGAAATTCTTTACCTACCGCAATAATCAACTCCTCGCTCGATTTTCACGAAACCCTTGTCGCCCCAAGCAGTGCCCCACGAGTTCTTCAGCAACCAATAGTTGATACCATTTTCTGTTCCTAAATGGTAGCAAGGTGAACAGCAAAATAGTTTTTTGTATGACGGCGTGCTAAATGACGTACATTGACATGATATTTCCTGGTTGTGTTATACAGCTAGAAAAGATTTAAAAAAATCGGGATTTTAAGTGGGATACCGCTCAAGGAATCACTAACGGGAGGCGTGACGGGATATACGTAGTGAGAGAGATTGGGAGAGAAATCAGAAGGTGTGAGAGCTAGAGAGAGAGAGAGAGAGAGAGCGAGAGAGAGAAAAGACAGAGAGAGCGAGAAAGATAGAGAGAGAGAGAGAGAGAAAGATAGAGAGAGCGAGAGAGCGAGAGAGAGAGAGAGAGAGGAAGTTAAATACCTACCGTATCCAACGGCAGTCAGGGCATGTCCTCCAACATTTTTCAGCACTCCACATTGACTCGCGGACGCACGTAGAACACCAGAACTGTACGAGACGAACTCTCGGTTGATGTACAGTGCTGAAAATAGTCTTATTGCCTAATTATGTTAATTATCAATTATCTTTTGTTTTAATTAGTATTGTTAAGAAAGGCGCGGAAAGCTAACATGACGAACCTATAGCCACTGGTCCCCTGGTCCCAATCCAGTCTAATATTTCACCTTCGGTTTTTAGAGGTTGAAACCCATTGATCCTTACTGTGGCCTGAAAACACTCATTACAGGGGTCGTAGACTATACGATTAGCTAATTATCCTCTTTTCCTTTTCATATAGTTTTCTGACGGTGATTATAATAATAATTAATAATAATAATTTATTGACACATCATATAAAGTGCATCATATAAAATGATGATGAGAAGGTTGGCAAATTAAGCCACATGTAACGATTACCTTGAGGTTCGTTTATAAGAAAAGAGTAACACCTTGCCACAAACCAATTACCAATAAGATTGTTTCGCCATAGTTAAGAATTTTGAATTTGGATTAGATTAGATTAGATTAGGAAACTATATGAAAAGGAAAAGAGTAATTACATGGGTAATTACATGGGTCGTTGATTAACCGATTAGCTAATTATTCTACTTTTGTTTTCATGTAGCTTCCTATCTTGGTTATTTTGTTTCGCGCTAACGATGCACCACATTTTGGGGTAGAATGGTCACACATATTTTGTCCCAACATATGTCTGTGTTATATGCCTACCGCATTTCCGTTATATTGACAACTCTGTTTCTTTCCCTTATATGGGTAGAAAGAGCTCATTTCAAGGTGATTGTTCTGGATATATCTGAAAATTCAAGAATTATTTTGAGACAGATATCTATGTATCTCCCGCAAATCCTTTTACGCCTTCAAGAGCGTGATCCTTTCAAAGGTGGTTTAATAAAATGTTTCAACTTGATCGCGGAGAACCTGAGCAGTTCGAGATGACAAATTCTTCTTAATTGTTTCACTCAATAGTGGTATTGTTGTTTCATTTTATAATAGGAAAATCCATTAACTATCAATCGTGACATGAGACAGTGAGAGAGAGATATGGAAAGGAGAGGAAAAGGTGTTAAGATTTGCCTGACGCACCGTAGTTTATATATCTACCGTACCTGTAAGATGTTGTCATCCATCCTCCTCCACAACCGCTATTCGCTGTGTCGCAATCGACAAGTTGTTGCTCGGAGAACGACTTGCCAGGATAGCCTGTGATTTTTAAGTGATATGGCAGGTGGTTTTGAATTATATGCAAATGCGTGAATAGACCAGAAATTAGAGCAGTTCTCTTATTGCGTACAATGCACGGGAATGCAGTTGTCTAACATATGGTTCACAGACAGGGTGTTATGAAAGCTTCGTTCGTCATTTAGTTAGTGTATACACATTACGAAATGTTATTTAATAAAATAAATAAATGAAAGGGGAGGTACGAGCTTGTACATAGAAGCAATGAAGCCCTATATTGTGTAAAAGTAAAAGTACTGATATATTTGCACAATCTATGACACACCACATGATAAGATAAGAAAAGCCCATCCCCTAACCCTGACCTTAGGAATTATGAACAATGAATCGTAAAAATAACAAATATAGCAATGCGGACACTAGCCAACAAACAGCTACGTGAGTATGAGAAATGACCAGAATTACAGCCACCCTATTCATGATGTAGCAGAGAATATACAGTAGCAGAGGCACAAAATATTACTGTGCAAATACCGTACTCTGTACTTTATATACTGTAGATATACTTTATGTGTACTTGTACTGTAGTCTACTTCTACTCACCAGCAATACTGTACGCAGCCTCCAACGCACCAACAGCCGCGAACGCGTAGCAAGATCCGCAACCGCCTGTAATTTGTTCTTAAAATCATGAAAGTGGAATTTTTTACGTCCTTCTTATTGTTCCGGCTCAACTATGGGCAAAAATGATACAAAAATCAAATATGAACATCAAACATGAATTATTGACTGGTGAAATACAGTGCGAATTGAGAGTATAAGTATGAGTACTACTAATAACAAAATAAAGAAAAAAGATTTTCAGAACTGAATCATTTTTAATTTGAAAACCTCACCTTGGTCTTTTATGTCAGACACGTGGCCTTCATCTGCCCAATTCTTGGACGACGGTACCTTTGGGACAGGTTCATCTGTTGAGGGCTGTAATTGAAATAACATATGGGGCGAAAATATGTATGTGAATGAAGTCTAGAGATGGGGTACTGTGGTGCTATTGAAAAGTTAATGTTTATATTTAAACACGAGCAAATTAACAAAGAATAAGGGTATGGTGGAGCGTAGCTATAAACTACGAAGGTTTAACAAACCACAAAATGCACGACTTACGGGCACTGTGGAATGATTACTGGACGAAGACGAGAAGAGATTTACGGTGTTCGGGCGGAAGTCCGGACGCATCAGCATCTGAAATTGAATTACATTTCGTAAGAAAAACTTTCAACGCAGTCTTTGCAGCAAAAGCGTTCCGATAAACTTTTTTCAAGTATCCTACTATAATCAATCATAGGAATTGGAGCGGTGTGTAGGAGTCTCTGAGGACTTAGCGGCGCTGAGGAGTTCTCTTTGCATTCAGCAGCGATATTTCACATATTTTTTGAGGCGGTCTCGCATTATAATCTTATTATATAAAGGAGAAGAGTTTAGATGTTTGAAGTTTGTATGTACACAACGAAATCCACACTTTGTTTCAAGGATTTGATATACGCACTCCAACGTTTCGCAACTCCAAAATAAGCGGCATGAGTCTCATTACATTAATTATAAGTAATGCGCTTCTGACGTTGCATATAAGTATGTCCACTTTTGTCAGGCTTTGAAGTATCGCCTGTGTAGTATTGGAAATCGCCTCAGGCGGCGATAGCCGTCTGGTATCCTATATTTAAGAAACAAAGATCAAACCATGTAAGAACCTGTGATATACTTACCGATCTTAGTTCATCATCTGTCATATCGGTGAACTTATTCACGACAAGTTTGGCCGTTTTCATGGCTTCAGATGCTTTTTGAATACCCAGAAGGTTCTGAGAGTAGATGGAGAACCTCCGTTGTGCTTCGGTGTTATTCTGGTACTCCTTTCCGTGTCTGAATATAAGTGATTTGGAGAGAGAGAGAGAGAGAGATAGATAGAGAGAGATAGAGAGAGAGAGAGAGAGAGAGCGACGCAGAGAGAGGCGCCACCGATGACTGAAGATAGATAGTATGCGGAGGGGAATAGAAAAATCAAAAGTAATATTTAAAAAAAAATACGAAATTAAACTTCTTATTGACAACCTTTGTGGTACTATGAATATTGCATAGATGGCAGTGAAACACCGTATAGTTAGTTCACTTAAGAAAACTGTTGCAAAGTAAGGGTCGCAAACTTATATGTAATTACCTTTCCACAAAATTCATGAACTCTCTGATACGTTGTTTTGAGCCTTTCAGGCTCCACTTCTTCGCATTTTGAGCAAAAATACAGACAGAAACTGAAAGAACGTTTAGTTTATTTATAAGACTGCTTGAAAATAAAATGTTTTTAGTTTTCTGAAAAAATTAAGTTTCTTGTTTTTCATTTATAAACTGAAAGGAACTATGTTTTTCGCAGTGACCATGCGCAGTATCTTGTACGTATTCGTATTACAACAACGCTACCCGGGAAATATTAATATTTCTTGCATTGTGTGATTCTATCTAAATGGCAAGCAGGTAATTACTACTTATTGCTAGTACCTTACTTATGGCTCTAACTCTTTGTGTTGTATTATTTAAAAATAAATATGAAAAAATCTTACCTTGTAAAACAAGGAGCACAAAAAAAATCTTACCTTGTAAAACAAGGAGCACAAATAGCGTGCCGAAAATCTGCATTGTTTCAAACTCAAAACTTATCGAAGAAGACAATACAGACAACGACGTACAGCAAATTGCAATACTTGGTTTAAATACCCAAATTGTTTCAATAAACTATTTGACAAATTACAAATATTTAATTAAACAGGAGTTAGTATTTTGTAGAATAAATATGAGTCAAACAAACATGTTATTATGACCTGACCTTCGAGAGTCAACATTAGATCTTGTGTAGTAATTTGCTAGTTTTTGCTAACAAAACAATAGGTGATGACGAATCCTATATGCCCAAATTAATTTCAAAAGGACACTTATCTTTAAATAAAATTAATTTCAAGCTGATATAATATAATTTAATTTAATTACACTTATCATTTATGCAAGTTATTCCAATCAAAGGATTACTGGTGGGAAAATCCTTATCTGGGCGAAGCTGGCATAGTTTGGGTTGCCAGTAGCCAAAAGCTGCGTTTTTTTTCTTAATAATTAGTAAATTGGGTTGCTATCTTTTGGAAAAAGGGGCCCGCTTGGCGTGGACTCTCGTAAAGGATATTAGCTGGCTTACGAGGCCCAAAAAATGCGCACAACCTACCAGTACGTTGTTCTTGAGAGCTGGACTTTCTTTTAATTATTTTCACTTAAAGAAACCGTCTGGAGACCATTTAGAGGCCATTGCACCTATTTGGATAGAAAAAGGGTGGGGGTTGCTGGTGCTTCAAAGGTAATTCATCTTTCGATGTTTCCGGATGTACGTGAACTCCTACTCACACGGGCTTGGGCCCAAGATTCTGTGAGAGGTGTACCGACAATTATTAATGATTAGAATGCGTTGAAATACTTCAAATTTGGAAGTCGAAAAGCACGGAAACTGTAGTTAAAGAGAAATGCTAGCCACTTTGGAAAATTTGCATATGATAAGCAAATCCTACGACGTATCCTATGCTAATTTTGTACGATCGTCCACGGCAATCGTACAAAATTAGCATAGGATACGTAGGATTTCCTTATCATATGCAAATTTTCCAAAGGGGCTAGCATTTCGCTTTAAAGAAACCTGCGCGTGCACTTCACAATAATAAACTATGGGCTATGCTATGTGATCGATTTTCGATTCCCATTAATGTTAGTCATCGAACCTCACACTCTCACACAGTATTATGAGCATAAATATGGTGTTTATTGACGGAAACTAACAGCGTTCATGGCTTTTGTTTCCTCCTCAAGACTTATCATCCTTCACCCTTTTTCTTTTTTCTTTTTTTTTCATCCATTCTCCTCCTTCGCTCTCACTAGGAATATTTCTCGAAATTTGCGGCATAAGAGAATTTGCAAATCTTTAAATCGCAAAGCAATAGGTTTGCAATTGGGGCAGTCTTTAGAACTAAACAGTTTATGATTGAAGAAACTGGAAAGAGAAAACAGAAAAAAATATTATTTATTGTCACCATACTTCATACCGTACGTTTATTAATAAAAATTAAAAACATTTAAGATATTCCGTGGACCTGACCTTTAATTTATTAAATATTTGCTACGTCATTTTTGTGACGCATCTTATTTATTTCACAAGAGTACACATAAGAGCTCAATGAGCAACGCATTTCTAACCTCTTTGTTGTTTACTTTATTTGTATTTGTATTAACAGATCGATCACCTATTGTTTTAGGCTTTAGGCTATGTCCCTGTTTGACTAACAATATAAATGTAAACAGTCTGAACTCTTATCACTAGGCTGCATAGGCAAGCATGCAGCACAAGGTGGTGACTCAACAAAAATTGGTTAAAAGCTTTTTGGGTTACTTTTTTGAAGCGTTTAAAAAATAAACCAGATGTCAAAATAGATAGCCTAAGCCTAAGCCTAAGCCCAATGACATACCGAAACTGGTGTTGCCGTCTTGTAGTTTTCTCCAATTGCCAACTTCGACATTGTTTATTGAAATGAAGTATGAAAGAAATGGCATAAATATTGAAGAAATCAGTGAATTTTGCAATAAATTTATATAAGTACAGTAAGAATAAACATAAGCTTTGTTCAGGTTTAATATCACACGATCAAAATTGAATAATATCGGGTCCTTATTTTGTCCTCATCTCTCGACTCCTCTCGTACCAATCTCGTACCAACTCCTCTTGTACCAATATCGTATCAAATCCTCTCGTACAAATCTCGTACCAATTAGACAAAGGAGTTGGCTAAAAAAATAAGCGAGTAGCCAATAACACTTGCAGCATAGCTATTTTGAGAATTATATATTAAACCCCATATAACACAATGGATAGTTTAAAATACAAATCTTTCTTTCTTTCCGGTAAATGAGTAGCATTATTGCATTTTCCTCATGACAGAACCTTAGGGAAAGAGGCTTATCTCCCCCGTGCCACAGTCATGAAAATGTCATTGCATGCAATAACGTCAGCTGCCAGAGCCATAATCGTTTAAAAAAAAATGCAAGCATTTTATTAGAAGTAAAAGCCACAAAAATATACGGATTCAGAATAGTAGGTTCAAGCACTAAACATCAACTGTCAACACCACACAAATCAAATCAGTTTTTCGCGATGGACTTTATTTTCGCTTTGTTGCGGTCGTACTTGTACCATTCCTTGAGGTCCCCGACTCCTCTCAAGTGAGTGGTGGCCTTGGGGTTGATTTCAATTCGGGTATCATCGGTGAGGAATATGTACCCTGAAATTAAGTAGCCGGCTTCGAATTTTGACTGCAATTACAGTTTTTCTCTTACAATTAGAGGCATTGCCAACATTAAAGCGAAATACCGGCCGGTATTTGAATCGCATCGCCCATCGCGGACAGCTGAATTCATTTAGCTCGATTTTTTCATTCTACTTGATGTTCATTTGCATAAGCTGGTCTACTCGATGTGTTTCAAAAACCGGCGGGTATTTCGCGTTAATCTTTTTTATTCAGAATTTTTTTTATTCAGATTTCAGAAAAAAATATTCATTTAGAAAAAAACTTCTTGGGAAAGCTTTATTTCGTATTTCCCACATTGTTGTAGGCGGTGATGCGCTCGTAACCTCAAGGGTGCTAATTGTATCGAAATTCGAAATAAATGATTTGGATATGAAGTAGATAACAATAAGTGGGCTAACCTTGTGAATACTTGGCTTCCTTAATCCCAATTATATCCCCTTTGGTACCCTTGAAGCATTGTGCCTTATAATTCCACAATACCAGATCGACCCTTGTGCATGTTTCATCGACGAGCACAACAATTCGTTGTTTTCTGACATCACCGCTTGCGAACTGAATAAAATATTTTCGAGCAATAATCATAAAAAAGCAGTAACAGACATCTAAAAAAAATATTAGCCGCGTTCGAAAAATATAATCCCACAGCGATTCCACTCGGGGAAAAGTTGGTGGAATTCCGGAATTCCACCGTTCGAGATGGACGGAAAAGCGTGCAGGAAAATCAATACCTACCGTAGTGGAATCGTTGTGGGATTGTATTTTGAACAACTGCAGGAGACAAAAATGGCGCACGTTCGAATTTGACCCCGACGGTTGGGGCTAAGTAACGGAAAACATCTACGTTTCCGGTGTCCCATCTCGAATGGTCCTTTTCCGGAATTCCACAACTTTTTCACAACTCGAACGCGGCTTTACTTACCTCTGTTACAGGCTCGACTTCGTCAATGACGGCTAAAATGTCAACTGCAGTGTCCGGGAATTTGTGCAATTGTTTCAAAGGAATGACACTGAGAGAGAATGACACTGTTTTCGAACCCGACCCGGCAGCTTTCGCTCCATACTCGCCACTGACAGTAGAAGACTAAACATAGGTTTACTTTACAACTGGTCCGTTGATTAATACGCATCCGAAGGGAGGGCACGACATCCGCTTTAACAAGAAATTGTGTTTTATTTATCTTTTAGATAATAAAAATATAAAAAAGACATAAAATATAGGGGGTATTTCCAGTGACAGCGTCCCTTTAACTAAAACCACTGCGACAATGCTTGAACAGAAAGAAAATTATCGCCTTTGTGTTATTTAAAGGGATAGGTTCACCTCGAATTGCACCTTTTTTTAGAATTTCTGTTGATAGTATGACCTATGACGGTCAAAATGCGAAAATTGCAGTAAATTTCCTTTGCTCCCCGTAGCAGGAGAGCTTGCTCAAAAAAAGCTAAACTACCTCGAATCTATAAAACAATTGGAGTACCGCAGCCATGGTAAGTGGGAAATAGTGCAGCCAGGCTGGAGACGCTAAAAATACAGGGCCCTTTATCATCCTCTGTCTATCACAACAATATCTGCACCTCCAGTCCTCCTGCGCTATTTCCCACATACCATGGCTGCGGTACTCCAATTGTTTTATAGATTCGAGGTAGTTTAGCTTTTTTTGAGCAAGCTCTCCTACTACGGGGAGCAAAGGAAATTTACTGCAATTTTCGCATTTTGACCGTCATAGGTCATACTATCAACATGAATTATAAAAAAAAGTGCAATTCGAGGTGAACCTATCCCTTTAAGCTTGGGCCGTTCAAGGAGACCCTAAATTACCATGAGTGGTTTGGGCCCCGCGTTCTCTACACCGACGCTGTGGCCATTCCGTTGCTCCATTTTATATCGTGGTGATACATTAAATGATGATTGTGCATTGTTTGCTTGACTTCCGCCAGCTGAGGTTCCAGTCTCATTCGGTTGTATCTCTTTTCTATACCATTTGTAAAGCAAGGCGACCTCTGGTAGAGGAGGGTCCAGTTCAATTCTATTCGGCCACAGAATATTGTAGCGTTCTAAAAGAGAAACATATATTTTAATCTAATAATTAGTCTATAAAACTTTGGCCTATGTTTGTTTGTTTGTTTGTTTGTTTGTGTGTCTGATATGCATTACGCTATATAATCAGATTGGTTCACTAGTTAAGGTTCCAGTGCGATGTGCCAACACCAAGTCTACAGCGCTGGACCTGGAACGACTCAGTCAACTCAGTGATGCGGAAAATTATGCACCGCATGCAATTATTTATAATTTTATGACTTGTTATTACTTTATATAAATGGTCGATTGCAATCGCACTATCAGCGTAGGGAGAACCTTTCTTGTATTGGACCATGGCCTTTTTGATTCCGATGACCTGTCCTGTCGACTTTTCATCGAATTCTCGTGCACGACGGCCGAATAACACCAGACTTTTGACGGCGCGTGAAGTATCCATCAATTGGACATTCCTGGCGACCAATGGAAGGCCGTTATCGTTTCCGTACTAAAACATTTTCATTATTTATTTGTCAAAGTGAATGCAAATAATACATTTTATGGCTGCTTTGAGCCAAAAAATTCATGTTTTGACTGTGATCGAAAAGTTAGGGACGAACAATCGAACCCAGCATCTTACGACTACAGATCCACTACGTTAACCACTACCGCCACCCAAAACCAAATGTTTCAATCATATCCCAATTTATCGATCACAGTCGAAATTTATTTTTATCATTATTTCACAGACCGCTCGTTACGCAATATCACCCAGGCAAGGTTTGTGAAAAAAAATCACCCTACAATCTACAAACTACAAACCTCATAGACGGGGTGAACTTTTTTAATAATGGCAAGAACGTCGATCCGTTTGTCAACGTACTGAGAAATTGTATTTAGCGGTACAATGTTCAGCTTTACTGAAGGAATCATTGGAGTAACGAGTGAGGGTTGCAGCTGAAATGCAAACGACCTCTAGAGAGAAAATGGGAGTTTTCGATCAGTTGGAAAGGGATTTGAAACCAATGAAAATAATATAAAAGTATGGAAAAGGTAGGTCCACTCACATCGGCTAGAGAGATTTCCAGCTTATAGCTGTGGCCCGTGGCATTTGGGACAGTATTAGCAGCAATGTTCATTTTTGCTTGAGAAACGTAGTAGCCCTAAAAATATGTGATAAAGGCATAAAGGGTCTAGAACGTGGATAATGGTAAAAAAATTAAAGAAATGGTTGCAGAACGGTGGGGACGCTGTACGAGTGTAATAGTACTTCCAGGAAACAACGCCCAACGTATGTTTCAAAAACCGAGTGTTACACCGCTTTAAAAATGACCCACTCTTCCAACTTGGATCTGCGAAAAAATTGATTCAGCGTCAGTTCCGTACGCGGAAATCCCGATGGAGTCACCTCGCTCATCGGTTAATTCGAAGCTGAATACCTGTAAAAGTATAATCGGACTATGCACCGATAGGTCAAATTATCATATACTACAAGCGAAGTGGCTCTTAGCGAAGCCGCACCCTAAGCGAAATAGCAGCCGGTTTTTGAAGCACATCGGGTACACCGCACCCTAAGCGAAATAGCAGCTGGTTTTTGAAGCACATCGAGTACGCCAGCGTTCTTATACAGCATATGCAAATGAGCATAAATTAGAATAAAAATTTGTTTCACATTCGAGCCAACATAAAAAAACCCTTCGCTTTAAAATAGATTAAAGGTACCTTAAAATTGGCATTGGTCAATTTTACGTCTCCAGCAGCAGTGCATTGTCCCAGAATGTACCAATTGATACTAAAACAGCGATAATATCTCACGAGTTATATCTTATATCTGTACTTTTGCTTACCGATACTTCGTTTGTCGACAATTACAAACCCGTATGTAGGGACCGGAAAGCGATTTTTCAAAATTGATGCAACTACAAGTACTGTACATCAATCGATTCACAATGGTCCCCTTATTCTTAATGTGTAATTATCTTTCCAATTGTTTCAACGGTTGTTTAGAAATATAATTAAAACCGCGCTCATCTTTGCATACAAACGCGTCATGAAAAATGAGGAGAGAGCGCCAGAGATTTCTCTCTTCTCTCGTTGCCTGCACTACTTAGTCCCGCCCCTTTTCGGGCAGCGCTCGTGTATTAGAGCAGGGAGGCAGCCCCAGGAACGAACTTTGGCTTGAAATATCTGGAGAACACAACGTGGAAAAGTTCTATAATTTTAACCAGACATTAGTTTTACAGTGAGCTTTCGATTGGTACTAAGCATGTGGCACGCATCTCCCGTAATTTTGGATTATTCTCAAAAATGTGATTTTTCCATAGTAAAATTCCACTTTTGTAACTTTTGATTACATCGTGGAAATTGGCTCAATTTTGGCAGTGATATGCTTCAATACATACTTACTCAATACCCATTATCTATATGGCACGCAATTGCCATATACGGTTTTTATTTTCAATAAAAGAAATAGTGTGTGCGTTTTGGACCATACTTCCATTTAGATAAAAGAGTGAAGGCTGAAATTGAGGATCTAGGTAAAGAAAAGCATGCCAATTCATTACAAATAATAAGAAAGGTAGTTATTCTCTTGGAAACCTCTGTTTTACAAGCTCAAAGATGTGCTACTGTGCGCTTTTCTCGCGGTGTCCTTGTTCTTTTTTCATGACGCTTTTTCGAAAGGCAAAGTGGGCGGGGCTTCCGGACCCTACCCGTATGCTTATGCTCAAAATAATTTTTACAAAAAATATCTTTGTTCGCTAATTGTAAGTTAATTATCTTACTTAACACATTTTATAATATTTCAATATGTCTTCTAATTATAACCAGGAATATAGCATACATGTTGAGTTCGGGAGTGAGGTCCCCTATTTTAACTAGCCGAGCAGCGTTCGCCTGCTGGAAGCTATGACGTCAAATATAAATCGACGCGCAAACTTCGCCGTAGCGACAAAGTAATGTTTCAAATAAACTTCAATGATGGTGTCAAACGCGCATTCGACTAAGACGGGCAATACCGTTTCTGCTTCAGAAGCTATGACGCCAAAAATAAGTAGACGTGCAAACTTCACCGTAGTGATATATTAATGATGTAAACCAACTTCAACGATGATGTCAGACGCGCATTTAACGCAGAAAAAAAGGAAAATAGCACATAAAATATAAGGCTTGCGCGAACGCTCAAGTAAAACGTAAAACGCTAGAGCGAGGCGCGCGCGCAGCGCGCGCCGAGCTCTAGTTGGAAGTTAATTATCTTACTTAATACATTTTATAATATTTCAATATGTCTTCTAATTATAACCAGGAATATAGCATACTTGTTGAGTTCGGGAGTGAGGTCCCTTATTTTAACCAGTCGAGCAGCGTTGCTCGCCTGCTGGCTCTTGAAGAATATGCACATGCCAATGACAATAACAATAATTGCAATAATAATGATGTCGTTCATTTTTGTTTGCCAAGTTCATGTGATACTAAAACACTATTTTGATTACGGGAAACATTTTTCGAGAAAGGAAAAGCTTTGCATATGCGGTCGACTGTAGGCAAAAATATAGAAACGGTAAAGTTCTCTAATATCTATATAATAATTTCGTTTCTGCCAGTTTGCAGGTCCCTTTTACAGCTTACGAAGCCCATAGAGGATATATGTGATCCATGACAAGCGATCTACTCCTAGATATAACGAAAATGAGAAAACAAAAAGTTTTCTATCGAATAAATTCTCGGATATTTGCCTTTCAACGAATTGCCGAGTGCCCAAGATTTGAACGAGAAATAAGCCCAAATGCGGTATCAGAGATCAAGTCGCTATTTAACTCTTGTGTTTCTACTGAGCAAGCAGTCTTATCTGCCTATAAAATAATATTATGGTAATATGTTATCAGCAGAAAAATGTGGGCAATTCCACGCTTGCATCGTAAAGCAGTAAAGAAATGCTGTTGAAAAAGAACCATATTTTGGTTCAACAGAAAGTTAACTGCCGGAAATGAGTCATTTTTCGTGTTACTTTTCGTTAGTCTTCGATCAGTTCTACTAGCTTTCCTACAAGAAATTCATGTAATTTTTTGAGAAAAGCTAGAAACGCAAGCAGGTATAATGGGTAGTTCACTAACGGAGGAGGAGTAGGAGTTATAACTAAACAAACCGAGTTCTGTCTAGTCCAAGCAGTTATGATTCGTTTACATGTACATTAGATCAGGACATGGATTATATTCATCCTAATAGTGCAAACAATCTCATTCGTCTGACGTCAACCTGTAAATACTTATTAGTATGTAGGTGTCGTAAGTCACTTCATCTTAGGGTAACCATTTGGCTTTATGTTCATATCTATGTTGTGTTTCACTACCAAGGTAGAAGTGTAGAACACTATCCCATTTTGCAAATATACTACCCCAAAATAAAATATACTACCACATGGGAAAATACTACCCCTGCAATATGCTACCCCGGAAAATATACTACCCCATTGTAGAATACTACCCCCAACTAATTTTACATGACTACCCCCGAACTTATTTTACATGCCTATGCCTACCCCAAACTTATTTTACATGACTACCCCACTTATTTAACATGACTACCCCCACTTATTTAACATGACTACCCCACTTATTTAACATGACTACCCCACCTAGTTTACATGACTACCCCACCTAGTTTACATGACTACCCCACTTATTTAACATGACTACCCCACCTAGTTTACATGACTACCCCACCTAGTTTACATGACTACCCCACTTATTTTACATGACTACCCCACTTATTTTACATGGCTACCCCACTTATTTTACATGGCTACCCCACCTATTTTACATGACAACCCCATTTGCTGTGTTACTTTATGTTGGGGTAGTATTTTGCAAAAATTTTCCGGGGGTAGTGTTCTACCGAAATAGGGGTAGTATTTTTCCAAGTGATGGTAGTATTTTTCGAAAATGGGGTAGTGTTGTAAATGTTTACCTGAGCGGACTACTTGGCTACCCCATTTTACATGACTACCCCATTTTAGGGAATATGCTACCCCATTTTAGGGATTTCACTACCCCATAACCTGGGGTAGTTTTCGTAACTGGGGGTAGTATTTTTACATTTTGGGGTAGTATTTGTGCAGAATATTTTTTCGAAAAAATACTACCCCTTTGTTGTGGGGTAGTATATTCCCGATTTGGGTAGTATACTACACTGGGGTAGTATTCTACATTTTTACCCACTACCAATAAATTATTATAAATATTACAGCACCTCATCCAAAATCAACTATCAAAAAACGGCACAGAGAAAGTAATTCTCTCCTCGACCAACTAACCGTTAATTGTCGCGGACAAAAAAATATGAAGTTGTTGAGGCATCTTGATTACGGAAGCTTGTGGGGGCGAGCTCCACTGCGCTTCTCCGAAAAAAAAAAGAAAAGACAGAAATTGAAAATGTTCAATTTCACGAACATAAGTATAAGTCGCGCAACGTGAGGACCCGACTCCACGGTCTCCAATGTGGTTTTCATTTCTTGAGGGAATTAGGTAAACCTGCACAGAAAAGAAAGTACCCTAACCTATTAGTTAAAATATTCAGAATTTGATGAATAAAAAGTAAAAATCGCGAGTGGATGATTTTTAGAGCCTGTAATTTTCGTCATTTGGTGTTTCACCGTAGGCGCTCTTTTTGGTTGCGCGTGCGTAACAAATTAGAGAAACAACTGCAATCGCCGCTCACTGCGCGAGAGTTGTTTTTGCCCGCATTCATTCTTTGATTTTTTTACTTTCTATTTACTTTTTATTATGCTTATTTTTACGGTTCTCTCACGAAGTATACGTATATACATTGTATTCTACGGTTATTGTTTACGGAGGTGTGTTTCCAGCACTATGAATCCTACACAATTACTGATGAATTACGCGTCGGGCCAGTCGGCTATGCAAATGACTGGGATGCAGGGTCGACCGTACACAAATGCACAGCAGGTATTGCATTTAAATTGTTACCTCGTTTTCAAAATGTAGTGGTTTCTTCTTTTAGGTCTGCTAGACGTAGGTAGCTTCTCTGAGTTGAGTCTCCGAGAGTGTCGCAGTTCCTCTCCGATTCATTAATTATTAATAAAACATTGTTTTAGTCTCAACCATCCACTATCACTCAAATGTCCCAACTACCTCAACAACAAATCCACGTCCAACCGAACCTATCGCTGCAACAACAACAACAGATACTCCTGCAACGACAGCAACAGCTTCAACAGGTGCGTTTCTTCACTAGCTTACGTTCCTGGGCATAAACCAATGCGTAAGATGACACATCGAACATCTCCGGATTGGTCTGACCACCTCCGGAAGCCAGTACAAGTACAACCCCGGAAGCGGAAGTAATTTAAAAATGTGAAACATCGCGTTTTGGTTTTAGCAACATGTTAGGCTATTAGGCATCAAAATTTTATCCTGTTACATTCCAGTATTCGACTATGGCCATGCATGGTTTCTAGTTGTAAGAGAAACGACTTTGCATGGTATACGTGGCACTCTATCGCCATTTGTTCCTCCGCTGTTTGTTTAAAATTTACGACTTTGAATGCTTTACGTCAACTGTAACTGTCAATCGAATTAAGACGACGGTCTTGAGTCTTGAGCAATTGTTGCTTGTTTCAGGCTTCGTCTCAACAAAGCTATTCTGTTAACTCGACCCCACAACAACAACAACAGTCCACTACTTTCCAAGTGCAACAGCCGCAGCAACAAAATCGAGTGATGCAGAATATGCAAATGCAACGAATGCAACCTGGCCCCACTTCAGCACCCCAACCCGTACCCACGCCTCTACTATCAACTATGACTACGGCAAATATTGGTCACTACAATACGGGGACCACGTTACCCCCAACTGTCCCAGAAAGTCAATATGTACTCGTGAGTTTTTATGATAATAACTCTTTATGCTATAAAGTTTTTCACAACATTATGTACGGCAGGTGTTCAAACACCTTTTGAGCAACTCTTTTCTGTTTGTTTTTCTGTGGCCGTATTTTGTATGGCCTTCCCGACAACGGACAATCCGACTAGTTGCTTGGGGAAGCAGGAAACAACTTTACACGTTTTCATGTGAATTATTATGTTTTGTTTCATTTATTAAGTTTTTATATATTTTACAAACGAAAACGAGGTTTCAGTATGAACCTCAGTCGGGCTCTGAATCAGACGACGGTGGCCGTGACAGTAAGAATAGAAAGCGACGACGAAGCAGGTCCAGAGACCGTAGACGGTTGGCTATTTTGTTTGTTGTCTGCTTTACTTGTGTTGTCTGGTGTGTGTTCTGTGATTATACACATACATAAATTCTTATTAAAAAAAATACATTAGCTGTGGTAATAATATATGTATGAATTGCCAGTATGACTATGAATTTATCGCTTTTGGAAATAATGCAAAGTCTGTAAAACCACATTTTTATTTGATTTTTTTGGGGGGGGGGGGGGGGATTTTTCTTATATTTTCATACTTTCCTCCCTCCATTATTATGAAACTATTTTCTGTCCATTTAGTTCTCGTGACCGGAAATACCGTAGTGATAGAGATCGAAAGAAAAGGCGACATAGGACCAGATCGAGGTAACGATGAATGTTTTTTATACGTATTCCTTATATTGTTCTGTCAGCAGGTCAGCACAGAAACCTCGTTGTGTCTCTGTGTGTGAATGACCATGACCAGACAGACTACTTCTGTGTAGTGCCCGAAATTTGAATAGTTTGAGTAAATATCTTGCAGTCTTGCATATTCATGCGTCTGATATCATTATCATATCATGCATGACGTAGATCTACCTGCTATTTTGAAAATGCGTGGGCCGTGGGCGTTACTTGGTTGCTTCAAGTTTAAATGTGCGACACTTCTGAGCAGTTTTCGACCCACACCACACCCACAAGTCGCGGAGATAGCTAGTAACTAGGACCTAGGATGTGGTAGATCATGAGTTTAATTTAGTAATCTAAGTTCAAGTGAATTTTTTTGCCAGGTCGCGCAGTCGAAGTCGCGAACGGCAAACAAACAATTCAGCCGTGACCACTCTTCATATTAAGCCAGGATTCCCAAAGTAAGTGGATCTGTTTGTGCTATTTTATATATTTGTTTCTTGTATGTTCTGTATCGTTTCGGTTCGGTAGGTCGATTCTGATTTTAGTACGTTGCACATTACATGAAGTGTCAGAGTAAGTGTACATAATTATGGAGAGATAAATACTCACAGGCTAGACACATTTGAGAGGTTTAGCTACTTATATGGTGCTAATACACCATTGATATATTGCAAGTTTCAAGTAATAACCTTTGTACTGTAGTTTTTCTATTGTTGCTTTGATGGATTGATTTTCAGTTTATGGTCCAGACGGACCATAAATTTGCGTAGAATGTGGAATACAAGAATACATGATTTGCATTGTCGTCCAATGTGCATTTCTTCAAAAACCACGTGTCATGCCGCTTTAATGAATAATTACCATTCAGAATCGGTTCGTCTGTCTCCGGCCTGTTGGAGCAAGTCAATCAAATGGAAGCGACTATACAGAGAATGCAGATGGAAGCTAATGAAGGCGGGCAGAGGATCATGCAATTACAGATGGACTTGGGGTATGGTGATTTATTATGTTCATTATCCACTGTGTATAACTGGAGCTGATAGACAGTGACCGAACGAACGGCCGAAATCCCAAACGTAACGTGACAAAGAGTTTCACCTAAATATATAACTTAGCAATGTCTGAGCCAAATCGGAGGTGTTGCGTGATTTTATGTAGCGTTTTATGCCCAAATTTTAAGGGAGATCACATTTTAGATTTTAGAAGAGCAAGAGGCTGAAAGTTATCTGGTTCTGTGTAACTTGGATGATCTGAAGAAGGGTCTCCTCTGAGATACGATTAATGGACTAATAATTCGTATCTTAGAAAAGCGAACACTGCGTGCACTGAAAAGGACAAGGAGTGCACTCGGCTAAAGAATGTGGTGAAAGTGCGAGACGATAATCTGAATGAGTTGAGAAAAGTAGGTTCTTATCTTATTTGTTCTTGTTTTCCTGTGTTCATTCAATTGCTTCTTTGTGCTATGGTCTGTGGTAGGACCTATATCTGTGTATCTCGAAGTTTCTAAGCTGACCAGTATTAGTTTAGAGCCTTTTTTCCGTACTGTCAGTGGTTTTTTGAAAGTTACTTTATGCGCCTCCAAGCTTTTATGTCGGTTCTGGGTTCTGGCTGATATAGTGTTATTGAATTCGTAGTGCGTAGCGTAGTGCTAGCGATAAAGTGAGTTTCTTTGTACTCGGTGCTTATCTTATATTTCAGAATAATCAAACTATGCAATCGAACCTGGAGGCATTGAGGTCGAGAGTCGAGAAGGTGGAACGAGAAAAGGGAGATGCAGTTCAGAGAGCGAAGGTGAGGTTTTCTATCATTTTTAATTTATTCTTATGGGGGTTTCCAAGTATCCCAAAAATTCGGTGTGATTCTGTCAATACTGCGCGAAACCTGCATATATAATATGAAAAATTAAAAAAATTATTGTGTAGTTCCAAAATACCGTAAATTTTCAGCATACTTGGAAACTCCATTAATTTTGTTAGTCAAAGAAGAGACACTGAGCCCCGGAGCAGTAGTCAGTCTTTTCCTTATTGAAGGGCACATGCTGAAACATTTAGAATCTTGCCCGGTTTATGGAGTTTTTTTTGGTATTTTATTAGTCTTGATATTTTGTGTTGTATATGGCTTGTTTGCTTTGGTAAGTTGGTTAGGAATCCATAACTATTATTATTATTATTATATCTTTTGTTGTTTAGGAATCTGACAATAAGTGCGCTCTGATGTCATCGGAGTATGATTTCTTGAAGAAAAGGAACGAGGTGTGTTTTTTTTATCTAAATGTTGTATTTTGTTGCTCCAGTTTAGTTATTTTTGCGAAAGAACTTGTTTTGTAATTGTGGCAAGGTTGTGTTTTGGCTTTCCATTTTGGTGTGAATTGTGAAGTGTGAAGCTGCATTACATGAGGTCCTTTTTACCCTACTGGGAATGGAATGGGAATATATGTTTGCGGTGGGTAGGGCAAGTAGACGACATGTAATATATAAGATAAACGAATGGTAATACAAAAAAAAGCTAGTGTTAAAGAAACGGAATTGAATAAAAAAATATTTTTACAGTATATTGTATTGGAATTAGGATGATTTCAATTTTGAATCGCACCGGCTGGGCTATAACACTTTACTATTTTTTTAGGTGTTACTGAAAAAGTGTGAAGATTTGGTTGAGAAACAGCGCTTTCACGAAGGACAGTGAGTATTTCTGCATTATTCTTTACGTTTATTAATTTTTTTGGTTACTCCTTTCCGTGCAGTTTATTTTTTTTGTTTTGTGTTACCATGATGCGATTAGTTTATATTTTTATGTTCGATTCGCTCATTGCAAAGTTTTACATAAGCTAAACGCACCAGCACAACAATAATAATCGCTTATATGGTTAATTGAAATTGAAGCAGTGTGTTGTATGTTTTTTTTCTTTTAGAAAAGAGGAGGTTCTACGAAAAATGGAGAGTTTGAAGCGAGATAGTGAGATGGAGAAACATCATCTGGCAATGAAGATAGATGATTTCAAGTAAGTAGTTTATTTAACGGGCAATTATCGATTACTGATACTGATCGTCGATTAGAAGTGTATCGACCTGCATAGTATAGTAATTGTCATTGTTTATTTGATCGTTATTGTTGTCTATGTCTCTCGATGCAAATTTTATTTCCCTTGCCCTTGATCCGGTATTGAAGGGAAAAAAGGTGATACAGTGATACTGAACCGTTTCTGGAATGTAACGTAACATACAGAAGTAAGCAAGTAAGTGAACCGCTTGTATCAACCGAACTACTATGTTCCTCTCCGACCCAAAGTGCCGACCCAACTAAAGCGAATTCCGACTCTGGGCGGTCCTAGTTTCCGCCCCGGGTCGAAAAAATTGAAAAAGGCGTGGGAGTTGGGTCGGCAAAACCACTGTTTGGAGTCAGAGTTGGGTCGGCAAAATACTGTTTTGGAGTCGGCACAACCGTAATTTGTACAGAAGCGTAGCACATAAATTACACTACATAACGGGAGGAAATCTTTATTGCGAATAATACATACACAGTATATGACTAAACATTCAAATTTGACGGAGTTTTAGCGAATCTTCCATTGTCCAGTATTAGTATCAGGCAGCAGAATGCATCTTTGATGTTGTGAGCTTCCATGGAACTCTCACCAGTGTCTAAATGTATTAAATTAAATAGTAAATGAAAGTATAATACTTCTGCGTCATTCTGCGAAGATTACAAACTATTAGTAACATATACTTCTACGGCTGAGTCTATCTATAGTGACCGATGAGAACCCTACGTCCCTACTCTGATAGGGTTACTGAGGGGTTAATCTTACCACTTCCGCCGAAGGGTTCGTTTATTGTTAAACTTAACCCTTCAGCTGAAGTGGTAAGTTTAACCCTTAAGTGCCCCGACTACGGTACCGCGTTTGTGTTTTAGAGCGCACCTTCGGGAAAATTTCTGCGGGTAGGTAGCACCAAATAGTGTCGCAACTACTAAAATACGGTAACCTATCCAAAAATTAGAGCACACTAAAAATAACGAGAAATTTGCCTTAAATAATTTTATTATAATAAAAGAAACGAAAACCAGCCAAAAGGAAATACAAATGAACATAAAGAATAAGTGTATAAATACTTATTAACACATAAGTGTGTTAATAACATATTATAAGGCTTTACGGCAGGTGCATGTACGCTAAATAAACTATTCTATAAAGTGTCAATAAACAAAAATCAAACATAGCAAAATATAAAACATAAAATCGTGTTTAAAGAGGAAAAGCTCGCTTCAAGCATAAAATTACACAAGATACAAAATACAGCTGTTAGAAATAGTCGTTCAGATATGTTTTTAGATAATCGTTAACGATCAATGAAAAAACTGGCATTTCTGGATAGAACCTAACGGATACGATAAGTAGGCAGAAGTTGGAGCAATAAACAATTTTAGAGGAAAACTATATTCGGTACATCTCATACAATAACGATCTAACAAAGTAAAGGCATACAGGCCAGGCGTCACTCTTCGAAAAGTAGGACAAGACAAAATGCGATGTCTACAAAACCAACAAATCTATTGAAAGCAAAAGACAATCTTTCTAATCTCCATCTCCATTCACACTCCTGCATCAGAGCAGCGCCACTGCAACATCCGTCAGATTCCAGTCAGACCTTTTCAAGATCTTCGCAGTTGATGTACAGTTGATGAACACGCCAGGGGAAGAGGGGACGCAGAAGGCACAAGAAGCATCACATCTAAAAAGAGAATAGGAACGCGTGCATATCTAGACAAGATGAAATTAACGAAATTAACTGCTCATTTGAGGATTGAGAAGATGGTGTGTAAGTAAAACATACCACAGTGGAAAAGGCTACATTCGGCGATGTTCGTATCGAGAAGCAACACTCCATGCCGATTCAGGACAGTGATCCTCCTCGTCCCACGTACTCGATGCAGCGCGTTCTATAAAATAAACCAAAAGCAGAATAATTCGAATAACATGAACAATACAGACCATATTTCAATAATAACATGAATAGATAAAGAGAGGTACACCACAAAGGCAACACATCAATGCTTAACTAGTAAAATATATAGTAATTCACTGGGAAAACACGAAGTTTACTGCAAAGTCCAAAAAAAAACTTGAAAAAAATGCACGCTGCGGAGGAAAAATGCACTATTCAACTTAACCGTTGAGTTTACCTAGGTGTTACATAACACTTCCACTGAACACTTATGGGGTTTGTTTACGGGTTCAGTTTACCCAAGTAGTGTACTTAACCCTTCAGTTTCCCAGCCTAGTACTCTTACCACGTCATAAACTTACTTACTTTATCGTGTTTCCTTCCGTTTGTTTGCTTGCTTGAACGCGCACCAGTAAGTGAAGCAATGGTACCTGTGATAGCAAGAAGTTAATACAGGAAATAATAAAGGAAATAGAAACAAATTAGAAAAAAACCAGAAAGTGCAGAACTTCAAAAAAAAATTGAAAAAATCATCGTGAAAAATGCGATGTGCATGCGTAAGGGTTGCAAGCGCGCCAGTTGGGTCGGACCTGGGTCAGACTTGGGTCAGTTTGGCTGGCATGCGTTCACTGCTGCTTCCTACTGTACTGCTACACTATTTGTACTGCTAAAGGGTCGGCACTGCAATTTTCAGTCATATTTAGCGTCGGCGGTGGGGTCGAAAGCCATAATTTGAGCGCGCATTGGGTCGGAGATTAACAGAGTACCGAACTCTGCCATCCGTAGGTAGAAAACCTGGAAACCCCGTACAGGCCATTCCTGGTTAATTGCTTGATGCTGTAGTTTAGAATGTTAAATGATTCGCATTCAGACGGTTAGAGGCTGAACTAGCAACTGCCGCGCACAAGGAAAGACTCTACATGCGAGATCGTGCAGAAATCGAGAAGAAACTGACTGATAAGGTATATTTTGTTGTTTTTATTTTTTATTGTGCAGTCTTTTTTAGCAACTGATTACTGATTAGAATCATGCGGAATTGAGTTTTTTTTCGTACACCAGTTTTGCATTTGGGCTTTCTTTCGTTGTTGGTTGTATTAGGTTATTTATTGAAATTTGTTCCATTTTCCTCAGATGATAGGCGGAGAAACTACATGTTTCACAGTTTATGTATTAGGGCGCATTCGAGTTGGGCAAAATGCGCAAATTTCGCGAAATAATCAGTTCGAGTTGACAGGGTGAGAGATTGTTGACAAATAAGAGAGCCCAGGAAAAAAATATTTCCAAGACTCTGCGTCTCTCCTATGAGCGGGATATTTCGCTGCGCGCTAACACTGGCTAACAGTGAACTCGAACTGATTATTTCGCGAAATTTATGCATTTTGCCCAACTAGAATGCGCCCTTAGCTTTGAATAATGTCAGAGTGTCCTTTCTGCCTAGGTTTTCCCTAGTAGTCTAGTAGTTTACTCAAACGTTAAATGTATTTTGACTTACAGGAAGCTCAGCTGCGCTCAGAACGTCGCCAGTGGGAGTCGGAAAAGAAGCGAGAGCTGGAGACGAGACAGAGACTGGAGGCTAGACTGCGAGAGGAACACCCCGACGAGGATATTGTGGGCATTGTGAGTTTGTTGTGATATTTTATCTTTTGCGATGTATCATGTGCGTTTCGGAACATTCCTATTTTGGACATGGGTGCGGTCCTCAGGCGCGCAGCGCGGAAATGCGCAGCCGCGTCCGCGGGAAAGGATTGCAAATTTGCATTGAAAAATTCGCGACACAGAGAAACCTCTTTCTGCGTCTCCGCCTTTCCCATGATGTTAAAAAGCCATGTCTTTTCCGCGGGCGCATTTCTGCGCTGCGCGCCTGAGAACGTGGTATATGGGAACCATGATGGGAGTGGGAAGCCTCGTGAGCATATGCCTTGGGAGAGTTTATGAAACTTTTAAATGCGCAACTTATGCTGTCTTATAGGAAACTGTGAACCGTACGATGGATATACTCAAACACGAGATGGGTGAACAGTACAAGCAGCTAAAGGCCAGCATCGAGCCACTCAAGCAACAATTGCACGTATGTTTGTTTGTTTTTACTTACACTATGTTTGATTTTGCTTATATACGGTGATTCGGTGAGTGTTCTGTTCAGCTGTAATGTTTATTTGGCGTCGGTGGACATAGGTTAAATTATAATGTGTCCTTTCTGTGGAGTGTGGAGTTCTACTTGCTCGGGCGATGGGGGTCAGGGTTTTTTTAGCGTGGTTTGTTTGTTTGTTTCCTCATTCATTTTTCTGACAGAAATGTTGCTCCGGTGGTTAGTAGTTGGTTTTTTCACGCTTTCCTACTATAAGATGTCTACTTTAGAATCAAATAGCTGTTCTGCAAGCGGCGCAGCAACAACAAAAGAAGGTCCCTGGGAAGCAACAGGAAACTGTAGGGAGCGGTGAAGCTACCCCGACGTCCGCAGCGAATGGTAGCGCAACCGCATCAGCATCACAGCAGAAGATACTTCCCGCGGCAACAACAGCTGGGAATAGGCAGGAAACGAAGCAACAAACACCAAAGCTGGCCTCTGCAGCTACCACTCCGACGCACAGAGAAACGAGATCGCGTGTCAAGGTTGAGGTGGAGGAGAGCTGAGGTTAGAGGTTGGTGTTGATTGGTTTATTGATTTATTGATTGGCTCCGGTTTCTCGTGCACTGCCCGTTGAAGTCGGATTGTCGGAAATGACAATTTTCCCGGGAACACTTTGAATGAACGATCTTAACTTCTTATAGTTCTGTTAATTATTAGAACATTTGGTTTATATGTATGTTCTCAATATTGGGTGAAAATCCCAATGTTGTGGGGAGCTCAGTGTCAGTGGCCTGTGCACGGGAATCTGTGCTGCTAATTATTATTATATTATGGGTTATTCATTGCTTGGTGATTCTTTTGAGCGAGGCCCGTCCGTCGATATGTTCTTAAATTACGCGTATTTCGGCATATCGATGTCTTTCTCTATGCTTTCTTGTTGAAGTCGAGTACATAGTACATCAGTAAAATGCGAGTGCTTGAGTGCATAAGAATTTAAAAATCGATATGTCGAAGTCGAGTACAGATACGAAATATATGTTCTACTTATATACCTCCACGCGAGGGAGTTTCCTCGATGTTGCACTATTTGGTCTTATTTGGTCGTAGGGACTGTTTTAAGAACTAAAGAGTAAAACTGAACATCAAAATTTTTGTATTTATTTTTCACCGAACCGAGTCATTAACGTTAGTGTAACCGTTCAGTTTTGCTTTTTATTTGTGGTCTCTGTAAGTTATCCGTAATTTGACGGATGAATGTCAATACGGTTGATTTTTCGGGGTCAGTGTTCACTTGTTCTCTCTTGAAGTTGAAGTAGATTTTTTTTTGCTGATTTTAGACTGTTTTGTGCTTTTGGCGTCCCCCACTATAGAGAAAAAGTCACTGATTGATTAAAGTGATACGATTCCGGCTTTAGTATTTAGTTGTGTACGCTACTGCTGAAAATTTGAACACTGACCTCCCTGCATGGTAAGTTACCGGGTACACGCAATAAGTCTGAGCTGTGATGATCAGTGCGTACTGGTAACGATTGTGTAGCGTAAGTCTATTGAGAGGTAGTGAGGCCAACTTCATCTCAACTCTAGTACGCGCTGATCCGTTCTAGTATAGCAGTAGCATGTAGGCTGCTCGGTGGTTATTGTGATGATTATTTGTATTAACAAGCGGGGTTCTTATGCGGAAAGTAGAGCAGAAACGGGTGATCTCCAGTTTTTTGATACGGCTATATTTGCTCACGCGGGTTTTTTGTTACCTTAAAAAATTGGTTAATTGGTTTTCAATAAAAAAGGCAAAACAAACCCCAATATCGATAACTGCTTCTCGAAAAGTGTGTAGGTATGACGGGCTGTAAATAATATTTTCCAGCGAAGGAGGCAGATGTTGATTTTGGGGTTTTCTATGTGCTGCTAACAGTGTAGTGGTGAAACTTCGCGCATTCTAAAAGTCCTCAACTTTGCGCCAAGCGTGCGCGAAACCGAAAGGTGTGCGGTTCGGTTCAGTCGTTCAATTGTACACCTACGCGCGTCATGTGGTGGAGGGATTCACCGAAAAAAAACCATTTTTGTACTTGTGACTGCGCGAAGTTTCATCAATTTTCTCCTAACGCAATTCCTCGCAATACCATAATCAGAATCTCACTCTCAAGTCACATTTTTATAGTAAAGTCGTTCATTGTTCATCTACAAAAAAAGTACCAAGAAGAACTGATTATGGTATCGCAGTGATGTTTAGAACTATCGCAGTGATGTTTAGAGACGAAATTTTTTTTCTCTAACAGTAGGGTTGTTTAGCGTGATATTCTCTGATTATATAAGTTGTGTCTCTAAACGTTACTGTGCTAGATTGTCATTCCTTATTTTGGTTGGTGGATTATGATATTAATAAGACTGCTGGAAATTATGAGATACAATGTGAATATGCTTTTCAGCAAGATTGCCGACGATGCGGCGGATATCCAAAGAAGAATCCCTTCTTTTGTTGATTATTGATTTATTGATCTGTTTATTTATTATCTTTCTAGACCCTCTCTTTTTTGTTTGGTTTCGTGATTAGTTTTGTTTGGAACTTCTTAGAAGACCGATTCCTTTATGGGAGAAGATATTATATTGAATGGGTAGATCTTCGAGCCTTTGTGGCTCCACTCCAGCTAGTGCAGATTGAACTGATGTCCAAATACATAACGAAAGAGTTGTAAGAGCTCGAAGATCTAGTAAGTATACAATTTACATGACGTTGTCTAGTTGCTTTGCCTGTCGTCAGTTTTATATAAGCATTTTACAGTTGGTGATACGATTCGTATCACCGATACGATTGTTAGACGAGGTTTAGTATGCTACTAATATTAAAGCTGCTTATTTGAGTGAATGAAGTTAATCTATATATTTATTTGGGGTTTATAGAGTTAGAGGTTAGACAAAAATTATAGGTCTTGGTGATTGTTTTGTTCTACGTTGCTTGTTATTTATTTTCGTATTGTCTCTGTAAAATTGTTTTCTGATTATTTTTCTTTATTTTTAATCATATAGCTATTTGTGTTTGGAGTTTGGAGTGGTTTTATATAGTTTCTTGCTAGTTTACCATATTTCCCCGGGGATTAATATTCACAGCCCAACATACATCGGCTTTCGCTTGTTGTTCTAAGAATATCTTTCACAATGAGTTATGACATCGGGAGCCTTTCGCTGGTACCTCTAATTCGTTGGTAGGTACATGGGATAACTGCTTTCATTGCTTATTGTTCATTCGAAGTGGGGTGATTTCGTCACCGTATGATTATGATGTATAATTGGGGGGTTTGAGTTGAAGATGTCCGTAAGTCAAGATGTCTGTCCGTGTCCGTAAAGTTAATCCGTTAAACTAATTGTAAGACAAACTAATCTATGACTATGCAGTGTATGCCTAAGCAACGGGAATTGTTTTCGTGTGTGTATTTATATTGTTATTTTACATTAATAAAAACTCTTTTTGATAATGACTTGCATATACATGGTATTGCAAATGATGTGCAAGTGAAGCTGTCATTGAAGGGATTTATTATAATCGTTTATTAGCCCGTATTCTTGGGCTGCACGGAACTTCAAAAATGGGAACATGTTCCGGGAAAATATCCGCCCGGAAATCTTCCGCTGCGTAACTGGTTCCGCTCTGGATGGGCGCCAGAATTCGAATCGAACGGAACATATAAAACCTTGGCACCATTAGTTTTCTTTCATATTTTGAGTTTATATTATAATAGTTTATTGTTTTATATATAATTTAACACATATGCTGATGTATGTATTTCAGCTTAGACTGAAATTGCCACACGGTTTTCATCTGGTAAAACCCATGTGGCAAGATGTATTCAGCCTCGACTGAATCTGCCACACGGTTTTCATCTGGGAAAACCCTTGTGGCAAGATGTATTTCAGCTTAATGAAATTGCCACACGGTTTCATCTGGGAAAACCCTGTGGCAAGATATATTTCAGCTTAGACTGAATTTGCCACACTGTTTTCACCTGGGAAAACCCTGTGGCAACTGTATTTCAGCTTAGACCGATTTGCCACACGGTTTCATCTGGGAAAACCCTGTGGCAAAATGTATTTCAGCTTAGACTGAATTTGCCACACGGTTTTCATTGAAAACCCTTGTGACAAGATGTATTTCAGCTTAGTCTGAATTTGCCACACGTTTTCTGGGAAAACCCTGTGGCAAGATGTATTTCAGCTTAGACTGAATTGCCACACGGTTTTCATCTGGGAAAACCCTGTGGCAAGATGTATTTCACTTAGCTGAAATTTGCCACACGGTTTTATCTGGGAAAACCCTGTGGCAAGATATATTTCTGCTTAGACTGAATTTGCCACACTGTTTTCACCTGGGAAAACCCTGTGGCAAAATGTATTTCAGCTTAGTCTGAATTGCCACACGGTTTTCATCTGGGAAAACCCTGCCTGTGGCAAGATGTATTTCAGCTTAAACTGAATTTGCCACACTGTGTTCATCTGGGAAAACCCTGTGGCAAAATGTATTTCAGCTTAAACTGAATTTGCCACACTGTTTTCACCTGGGAAAATCCTGTGGCAAGATGCATTTCAGCTTCGACTGAATCTGCCACACGGTTTTCATCTGGTAAAACCCTGTAGGTAGCACCAAATAGTGTCGCAACTACTAAAATGTTAACCTATCCAAAAAGAGAGCACAATAAAAAAAAAAAGAAAAAAATAATTTTATTATAAAAAAACGAAAACAGCCAAAAGGAAATACAAGATGAACATAAAGAATAAGTATATAATACTTATTAACACATAAGTGTGTTAATAACATATTATAAGGCTTTACGGCAGGTGCATGTACGCTAAATAAACTATTCTATAAAGTGTCAATAAACAAAAATCAAACATAGCAAAATATAAAACATAAAATCGTGTTTAAAGAGGAAAAGCTCGCTTCAAGCATAAAATTACACAAGATACAAAATACAGCTGTTAGAAATAGTCGTTCAGATATGTTTTTAGATAATCGTTAACGATCAATGAAAAAACTGGCATTTCTGGATAGAACCTAACGGATACGATAAGTAGGAAGAAGTTGGAGCAATAAACAATTTGAGGAAAACTATATTCGGTACATCTCATACAATAACGATCTAACAAAGTAAAGGCATACAGGCCAGGCGTCACTCTTCGAAAAGTAGGACAAGACAAAATGCGATGTCTACAAAACCAACAATCTATTGAAAGCAAAAGACAATCTTTCTAATCTCCATCTCCATTCACACTCCTGCATCAGAGCAGCGCCACTGCAACATCCGTCAGATTCCAGTCAGACCTTTTCAAGATCTTCGCAGTTGATGTACAGTTGATGAACACGCCAGGGGAAGAGGGGACGCAGAAGGCACAAGAAGCATCACATCTAAAAAAAGAATAGGAACGCGTGCATATCTAGACAAGATGAAATTAACGAAATTAACTGCTCATTTGAGGATTGAGAAGATGGTGTGTAAGTAAAACATA